>OY740769.1:57933580-58125288 GCA_963513935.1 Aphrophora alni | reverse complement strand
CACATAAACTAAGGATTCTTTAACTATTGTCACCAGTTTTATTTACAACCAATGAGATATAATTTAAATACGCAGCGTTATGAGTTTATTGTCTCTTGAAAACAGATTGATTTGGGGTTATTTATTTTTTACATACGCATAAATTATTATTTATTTGTATATAAATATGAAAAGAAAATATTTTGAAGTTTTCTTATATTATTGACAACTGATTATCTGGTATTTCAATACAATACATTTTAATTGCATTTTAAAATGTCAGTGTTAATAAATTTATTATTGTATACATACATCTTTAATTCATTTGACTATGTTACATAACGTGGTATTAGTTTAAATCCAATACAAAAATTATGTAAACGGCGATAACTTCCACATTATAGTTCAAAGTCTTTTGAGGACAGATAATAGAAGCCAGAATGCATAAAGGGAATTTTCATATCTTATGTTTTTAAAACAAGGACAATTTTGTTTTGTTTTCATTCTATTACTAACAAAATATATATAAAAAATAAAAAAATTGCGTAAAACGTTTATTGAAAATACTTTACGTGAATAAAACTTACCAAAAAGATTATACTATTTATTTTAAGGATGTAAAATGAAAATATTTTTGTTCTAATAAAAAATCAGGAAGAGTAATTTAATTTCTTCTTAAAAACCACTAACTGAACTTAATTTTCTTAAATAAAAAAAAAATAAAAAAAAGGGAAAAAAAAACTTTAATCGTTGATATGAGCGGTTTCTTAAATTTCCTTTAAAATATCTGAAATGTAATTTATGTTTCGTTTTCATATATTGGTAACACAATTATTAAGTTTGTATAATGTTTTATTGAAAAATATTTTAAGTGGATTGTACAGTAAGTGACAATAAATTAAAGTTTCAAATATGAACTATTCGCGTAGTACGTTGTAATATGTATCATGTAATGTGTTATAACTTTCTTCTCCCTCTTCTCCATTTTTTGTCTGCCTTTTTTTTGAGTTGTTTGTGAAATTCTACTCAATTATAAAGCTCAATACGAGCTACCTGTCCATTTGAGAATATAACAGAATTAATTGTTTTTATCATGACGCTTAATTTCCACCATACAATTACTCTGGTTAACGATTCTTTAACCGATTCATCAAATTAAGTTACTTTAAAAAGGTCAAAAATTGCCGTTACCATATAATGTAATTTCAAAAAATATGTTTTTATTGTAGTTTTTTAATGTAATAATAATTATTTAATATTTTTTAAACAAACAAAAAATTTAAATCCACATTGTAATATTTTAATGTAATATTTTTAGTATTAAATATGGTCCAACCAAAAATCCATTTAAATAGTATTCATCACATGACGTCATTGACAAATAATCATCTGTTTTCACGAATGCTTTTTATTGTTTGTTTTTCTGATAAATCCACTGGAAGTGTATTATATTCAGTGGGCTAACAACTGTCTCCAATTAGTCATAGATTGTCACGGAAGGTCCAAATCTTCGTTTCCATGAGAAATGTTTTTAGAAATTTGCTTATTATACAGATTCGTTAAAAGAGTATAGTTTTGAGGGAAACCCCCAAAAAATGAGGTAATCATTATTGAAGCTGTAAAGCTTAAGTAAGAAAGTTAGCTTAAATGTAACTTAAGTTTGGAAAGTCTCTAACAAAACGCGTTTCAAATAGGACGAAATATTTGTGATTTAATATTTTGCGCACTCAAAAATCCACCATCGTATATACCTTAACTAAAATAGCCACAATACTGAAACTCACCCATTATAAGATATTTTTATTCTAAATTAACATGTGTTTGCTTTCCTAATTAGGTTCATGTTCAGGCTTCAGTGATTAATATTTGTAATTAGCTAGCGTCTAACGAAGGTCATTACTTAAAGCAAGGAAGTCACTTGTCACCGCCATGTTGCCTTATCACGGCATTATTAATACAACTAAACCATAATTTGTAAAATAAAATTATTACGTCAGTTTTACAGAATGTACACAAATCTTTTCACATACCGTAATGATATATTACATAATTCTTAACGAGTAGACATACAACACTTATAACATAGACAACTGAAAAGAGTTAATAGATTATTTAACATGTGTCGACAAAAACAGAGCAAGACATGTATGTTTAAAGTTTTATAAAACAAATGTCTAAATACAGTCTTCATGGAAATGTTCATTGTTGACACTATGAAATTTACACTGATCCTACACATATACGGGGTGTTTCAGACCACATGGACACTATCTGTAGCGCCTAATAATACAATAATTGGCCCACATTTTTTTAAGGTAATTTGAACGGTGCAATGTACAACTTCTTACAGAACACTCATCCAAATTTGTTAATGGTAGTCCCTGAGCAAATTCGCCAAAACATGTGGTACCTTCATGATGGAGCTCCACCTCATTACGCTCTTGAAGTTCGCCAAACACTTGACCAACACTATCCTGCCAAAGGATCGGTAGAGGTGGACCAGTAAATTTTCCAGCAAGATCACCAGACCTTACTTGTTTGGATTATTATTTATGGGGGCGAGTAAAGGATATTGTCTATACAACAAGACCTACAACACGAGAGGACATGATGCAACGTATTAGCAATGCAGTGAGGTCCTTAAGTGTTGAGGAAGTATCGAATGCAGTGCGCTCGTTCTCAACGTACATTGAAAAGTGTTTAGAGAACAACGGTGGTCACTTTAAGCATCTTAAACGAAGCTAACTTTCAAGTGAGTTAATGTTTCAGCAATATCAACTAGTTTAAATTGACGCAAAAATGCTACAGATTTCAACCAATAAAATGCCTTTTTTTTTTTTTTTTTTTTTTTTACAATTATTCAATGGTGCAAGATAGAACCAAACTTTCAATACAAAAAATATTTGTTTTCAAAAGGTCTCTCAAATCGTACAATTTTCAATCTAGGTTGCTATTTGAATTTTTTTACTTTTTGCTCTATAAAAGTTATTAAAGTGTGAAATTTATTCAAAATTTGAAAACTACATAGTACCCCATATCTCCTGAAAGGGTGTGTTCTTGTAAAACTAGGAAAAAAAATTGGTTGGCCTATCTTTGTTAGGGAGCTGGCAGTCACATTTCCCGCTAAAAACTATACTCAGCTAAAAACTTTTAATAAAAATCGTCACATCCTGTACAGTAATGTAAAAGAGATTTTTTTTCTCCAAAATGTTCAGAAAAGAGAGACCTTTAAAATGAGGTATCACACGACCTATGTTTCTATTTCAAAATTTTCTCAAACACCACTTTGCCCCCAAAAAGTGCCCTTTTGGGTCATTGAGGAGCGTCAAAAATAATTTTTCTGAATTCTTTGGGGTCGAAAAAGGGGGGGGGTTCTAATTGTAAGGAAATTTTTATCTGGTTTCGTTTAGGCGCTACAGGTAGTGTCCATGTGGTCTGAAACACCCCGTATATTAATGCCTTTTTATATACAGTAATAACATTCCATGCAGAAAATATTAGTTTTGAAATATAGTCTAAATTCCAGACACCACAATTCTATTCCGTCAACACATTTCATTATTACACCAACTATAAGGGTTCTAACTATTGAATTATTTTAAACATTAAGACATAATATATTATAAATAATAATATAATATAAATAATAGTAATATAATATAGATTAAATTGTAGCCTACTGTAATTGCTACCTATAATAATCAATGGTACTTCATATGAAAACGTTCATATGTAATTTTGCTAGCGATTCTGTAAATTCACATAGTGTTTGCCTTTTAATCAGGCTTCAATTCATTGGTGGCATTTTATTTCATAATAAATAAGCTTAGTACTGTTTCTAAATGAGTTAAATGATTATTTCACATATTGTGGCTACCCTAAACAAAATTCCTTAAACACTCAACGATTCAATAATTCTAAAAAACGAAATTAACAAAATACTATACTGTACTGGTAATAAGAGGCATGTAACAATCCAACAAAAATATCCGAATTAATTATGCTAACAAAATATCAACATATGAAATTAAGTTTGTTTAGTTTTGCTCACACACACATTTCGACATCTGAGGTTATGTTAGGTTATGTTTGGTTAGCTTAGATTACTCACAAATTCCACAGGTCATTAGGACAATGAACAACAGATTGGATGGAAGTCGGTGAATTTTACGCTATCAAAACAAAATGGAGGACGTTTGGATCACAAGTCAATGCATTTGATTTAGTCCCATAAGAGCCTAGATAGTCTACTAGAGTAGGTTTTTATATAGACAATAAAATAAATAAATAATTACATATTATGTAATTGGCAGTTTTTATTTTTAATGGGATCAAATTTAATTAGTTGAATATTTTTATAATATTAATTTCGTATATATTAAATATCCACAAAGAGTTAGTAATCAGGCATGAGAGTAGGCATTTCAACACAAAAAAAATTATATATCCAAATATTTTGTATGTGAAATAGTTCTCCAGGAATACGTGATTGAAAACCTAGGCCATGAGAAAAGGACTATTTTTAAATTCAAAGAGGAAGGTAGCCATAATACTGAGAAAGCTAATCCAAATGGTGTAAGTCAAGAAAGAAATTAAAGAAAAGAGTTAAATTGCATGCGTGCACTTTATTGAGGTCACGTACAAAGCATCACGTTGAGTGCAAAATGTAAATTTCGGCAGTCCATCTTCTGGTGTCCCAACAATATTCTGAAATTTTGTTTACACTATACCTATATATCTGCATACCTTATCACTAAACTTGTTACAAATCCTCAAGGGATGAAAAAGTAAGGAAAGCCGAATTAAAACTTCATCCCTAGACATATGACCAAAGTATGTCCGTTTGAGACACATTTGATGAAAATAGTTTTACTTATTTTGTTATATAACACGGACGACAGATGTACATCCTATTTTTTAAATACAATGATCATCTCAATACAAAATTTTCTCTATACTGCATATTTGTCAGAAAGTATAAACATTACATTAAGCTAAAATAATTGAGCATGTAAGACAACCCACAGGAAGCTGGATCATAAAATCTTTATGGCATTAAATAATAAAAATAGTAATATTTAACGACAGCCTTTAAGATGTGTGTTATTATTTGTTTAGGGAAGTGTTAGTTTTTGTAGTCTGTAGTGGTTCTTATATCCCAACCATTATTTCATCTTATTAGTACACTGTATTTCCAGGAAGCTGCAAGTGCTAATATTGTAGGTTGTAGTTTGTACTACATATTACGGCTTGTGTAGTTAATACAACTTACCACTACTATGCTAATTCCTTTCTTGTTCTATGAGTATAATATTTCAGGACTGTCCTCTGTGTAATTTGCAATCCCTTGAAAGTACTGTCTCTATTATTATAACAGTAAAACAAATGGTCCCATTTGCTTACGGACTACGTTTAACACAACAGTGAATATTCAGAAATAAATCTCCACCAATGGCCACTCTAAGGTAATGGTTTAATTTAAAAGCGTATTTTCTAATAATATTGATATAACAATTTCAAAATAATTAAAATGTTGTCATAGTGCTATAATTTATAAGATAGATTGCACAAGTTTGAGTCAATAAGAAAATATTGAAATAAATTTTAGAAAGAAAACTATAACTTTCTGTTCGTTCATCTGCCTGTGGCACTTACTCTAATCATTATTTCATGATTGACTAACTTATTACAAAATTTAACTACCCCTAATACTTTAGAGTATGTAGTTCGTATAAGTCAACATTTTTACAACATTTTGAACAAAATCAATTATGGGCTGTGGTGGGAGGGATTAAGCGTTAACGTCATACACATTTATGAACAATTTAAATTTAAGTCCAATTTTTATTAAATGCATTAAAAATACGTTTTTGAATATGCTTCTATACTAGAGGAATTACAGAAACCCCAATGATAATGAAGTCAGAGGATAGTTACGCGTTACAATTCAAAAACTATTCATTACATCGAAAATCAAATTATTTCACATTATAGTTAAAGAATCAAAGACTTTAGTTTATCTAGTGGGGCTGTGATGTGAGGAGCGCTGAAGGAAGTTTCAAGCAATATAATTTCCAACTCAATAAATCTTAAAAACTACTTGTGATCTCAATCAACATTTATGATAATAATCTACAGATCTGATGTATTTGAATTACTATGGTAAATTTTGATGGAATTGATGTCGAAAATTCGGCTTATTTCGTGCAAAAGCAAAATCGAAATACAGAATCCGTATACGGTTTGAAAGAGCATTTCAACAGCAATACAGTGATGCCCATCTACCTTCTTATGAGTGGGTAAAACCATGTCGGGAACGAAAAACCCTTCGCATTAACTGCCATGAGCGTTAATGGCGACACAGTACACCTGCCCTGGCGGCGGCTATGCAAGTATATAATTAAATCGCTTCTACGTTGACACCACAATGATTGTATGCACGTCGATTTTGTACGATAACCACCATGGAGAGATGTTGGGCGGATAATATTGGGCGTTTCACAAATAAGTTTGCAACAATTCATTTCGTCATAAGTGTAATGTGTGTGACTGAGACAAAGTGCACACGTTAGAGCAATAGAACTGTTTCATATTTCCATCTAAGCAGAATGGATTGGAAGATCCATCATCACTAGACATCATACTCACTGAGTTTAATCTTACCTCATATCGAAACACCGACGACGACTCTATGCAGTAATTCTTTGTCAGAAATCTCAAAGGTTTTACTACTTAGTTCCTACTTTTCCTATCACAGACCTGTCATCAATAAAATGATAACGGAATATTAATTTGCTTCTTTGATTTCCTTCCTGAATAAAACTATCTCTTAGCGAATATTGTAAACATATTCACGTTATCTGCCTTGACCCGTGATCACACACACCTACACACACCACACACACAGACACACACAGACACACAGACACACACAGACACACAGACACACACAGACACACAGACACACACACCCCCCCCACACACACACACACACACTTTAAAAAAAATGTAATTGGTTTGTACGTACGGCCTCCTTAACTTTAATTTAATTAAATTTTTTGCACGAGATTTATGTTGGTCTTAGCGTAACCATTTCATGGTTAACATATTTTCCCTAAATTAAAAATACACCCAAAATAAAAATAAATTTATGATAAGTTTTGTATTTTTTATGATTGTTATTTTTTAAAAAAGCGTAACAATGTTAGGCGTTACTATTTTAATCGTAGCGTATATTTTGTAATCGTTAATATAATAAATAAACCGTGTTAAAACATTTCACTTTTAATTAAAACCAAAGCCTATGCAAAAAAGGTTACATAATAATACAAAATCCCGATGTTTTCGGTGTAAGATGGATGAGAATTTTGATGTATACTGTATTTCAATTTAAATTAAAATTAAATATCTAAAAATCAAAATTTTGTTGAAATCTTGTGTCAAAACCATACAGTATACCGAATTGGATATCATTTAAAGTTTCATGTGCAAATATAACCAAAATAAACCCTACGTGGTCAAGTTAGTAGGTGGTCAATTCTTGTTTTAATTTACTTCAAACCGTAACTTTTTTGCCAGATGCAACTATACACATTGGTTTGGGTCATAAATGTTAAAGAAGCAAAAAAGAAACGAGTCCTAAAAAGAATTAGGTGTATCCGTTGTTTTGTACAAGAGATGAAGAGGAGGAAGAGACTACGGGAAGATCCCTGTTAAATTCTCTCGGATTTCAGAATGAGTTAAGTTATGATATATTTCTGCTTCTATTATAGCTGATATAAAAAAGAAAACGCTAAGTGGATAAAATGCATATCGCTGATGCTCTTACAATGCTGTCAGTTTTTAGTATTACATTATTTTATTACCATGTGCTTATAATCTTTAGGCATATATTAAGTTCTAAGTATATTAACATCTCAACAAAAAAACGTTTCAAAAAGGTAAAACTTTCGTAAGTATGACCTTGCGTTTTATTCCCTTTAACTTGCTCAAACACTTTGTTACATTTTTCTTTTCCCGCAATTTTCAACCTAATACGAAAGATCTCTCCAAATAATTTCGTTAAATTCATTAAATGAAATATATATATATGAAAAGTTGTTAATATTTTTTGTATAGTTTAATACACATTATTTATCTAATTTTTAACTTAATGAAAGTTCTTAAATGCTTTACTAATTTAGTAAGTATTTTGTCAAACAAAACTTTTGATTTTTTTATGTTAAATATACCTGATTTGACTAATGGATTTTATGAATATAAATCTATGACAAATTAATAATACATTTTCTTCTAGTTGAATACACATTACTTATCTAAATTTTAACTTAACGAAAGTTATTAAATGCTTTACTAATTTCGTAAGTATTTTGGCAAAACTTTTGAAAGTTTTTATTTTGTATAAACATTATAGTTAATACTTAATCGCAAGTAATTTCAAAAAAATATGCGAAAAAAGATTTTATTATAGGTATAATTATTCTTTTTATAGTTATAATTATTATACGTAAAATATTTATGTGAAAAATTTTTATAAAAAAATCGCGTGAAAGATTACCCTATTTTTTTGCGGTCCAAAATTTGACCCTACGTTCCCGGGTTTATTTCATATGATTTTTTTAATAGCGTCCCTTATAAAAAATGTCATTAGAAACTAGTCACTGTACTAGTTATTTGCTAACAGAAATTTAGTAACTTATAATACCAGTGTAAACAAAAAAAGTTAAACTTCAAATTTGTGCAACCAACCACAATTCCCCGTATACTCTCTAGTCATACTTACCCGCTGCTCGGTTTTATAAAATTCATATCGGATTTCTAAAATAAGATACAAGATAAGATGTTCAGTCAGAAATAGAAGTTTTTTTTTTTTTTTATACATTTTTTAGTTATTTCTTAATGTTTTAACGAAGTCCATTTTTTGTACAGTTTTTATCTAACTTAAACAATCAATTTTTTCTTTAGTTTTCAGCCTGTAAATGAAACTTAGCAGCTTACATTTAATTAACATGTACCTTGTATCTGAAGTAATTTAATAAATAAGGCAGCGAAAGCATGAGAAATCATACTGGAAACTTTTTTAAAATTAATAAGAGTGGGAAAAAGAAAATGTAACAATGTGTTTGAGTAAGTTAAAGAGAATAAAACGCAAGGTCATACTTACGAAAGTTTTACGTTTTTGAAAGGTTTTTTTGTTGAGATTTCATATCTGTTGAAATTTTTTTTAAATGAATAAGGTTAGGTTATTTGTCTAACCTCATTCAGTGAGACACACATAGAGTTCTAATGAGCGTAAAAGTAAAAATCTGACGATTCTATCATATTTGAACGGTTTCCAAATTGATGATGCTTATTTTTGAACCGTTACAAAGCAGGCTTTTTAGTAACCTTGAGGAAACAGTTAAAGAATTGAGCTTAAAAGTCGTATAATTTTCCGAAGGAATAACTTATTAAAATTTGAAAAATAAATATTATAGGCTATTAAAGATGATACAATTTAGATTAGAAATTTATTTTTAATCCTATAATTTTAGTGCACCTATTTTAACGGTTTTTTTTATATGTTATGGTAAAAACATATGTTTTAATTTTTATGGTTACAATAAAAGTAAATAATACGAGACACCCATCATTCAATTGTTAAATGGGTCTGTTGATCAGAGCCACTCCCATTTTACATGAGCATGGACAAATTAGCAGATTTGCCATTAATTTTAAATTTAGTTGCCTTCATTGTAAAATTTTAATAACTGTCATGAAAACAAGTATTTTGTCTAGAAATAAAAGTATCATATTCAATTTATGTTTAAGGTCATAGGTCTTCGCCTTAATGTCTTCTTTAATAACCTGTCTGTTTATTCAAATTACCAAATATATTAGAAATAAATATGTATATGATGTTTGAGATTATAAGTTATATGTCAGAAATTTAAAATGTCAGAAATATATTCAAGAATTAAAAATGTAGTTATGTTTCCCAATCTCAATAATGACTCCTAATTATGCACTTAAAATAAATAACCGTTGTATCTCAAAACGAAAATTATCTGCTATAAAACAAAAAACACAAATATTTGCTCAGATGTATCTTCTAATTATTAATTTAACTAACTAATTCCCTACAATATATCTATTCCGGATTTATATATATATATATATATATATATATATATATATATATATATATATATAGATCCCCTGCGTCAAAAAGCGGTTTTTGGAATGATCTCTATCTGGCGTCTGTTGAATGTTTTACAGCACAAAGGTGTTGGGCTTACTTCAGGACTTTTTATTTTGATAACTTAAAATTTAACAGGAAGTTCAGGAATGGTTGGAACAAAAAGAAATGCACTTAGACCGCCGTCATTAAAAGTTCGATTTAAGTCGTGGATGCGTGGAAATAAAGCAATATAGGCTTTATTGAAGTTATATATATTTAAACGACGTCCATGGTTTTTTTTCTTTTTCATTTTTTACCTAAAAACTACTAAATTGACATTTTTTGTGATGAATAGTTGTGATTGGTACTTAAGTATATTAGTTTATGTTATCAACCTTCTGACAAAATCAAAATCACTTTAAACTATGTTAAATATTGAGTTCGTAACGTATGGGGATATTTCAATTTCACTTTTAGACTGATAACTACCAAACTTGCATTTGTTCAGAGATGCTTCAAATACTTTAACTTTGTTTTGGCTTCAGTTTTGTGTACTAGTGAGAATGTTACTTTCTTGAAAACCGTTGTTAAATTCTAAGTAAGACACTTTAAAAACCATACATATTAATTTTCAAATATATTAATTTATTATCAGAAATGGAGACTAATATGTTTTGTTTGGGTCTTAAAGATATTCATTGATCACAATTAGATAAGATTGATTTTATCAAATTAAAATTTTCAATTTAGGTATAAAGAAATTACAGATAATTTTCAGACGAAAAGGTATCCAGAAACATGATAATTATTCTCAATAATATTTTTATGAAAATCTATTTACTTATGTGCTTGAAGGGGATAACATTGATGAAAAAAGACGGACTTCTATCTTTATGGAAGACACATAATTAGAGGTGGAGATTTCAGTACATCTCAAAACTGATATTTACGCAAAACCTCAATATGAATTTCTTAATATGATTCAACTTAAATTTATTCTTGGATCATAACTTCCTCTACGTTATATGCCAGAAAATAAATCAAATTTAAATATGATTGATTTTTTTTTTTACTGTTTTTAAACCAAAAAATTATAGAATAATTTGAACACATTGTTTCTCACAATTTCTATACAAATATATAATTTCCTACAGCTAAAGTAAATTGCTAATGGAGATCAAAAACATATTTCCTTCATTATTTCTGTGTTTAAATAGCCATGAAGACGTGCGTCAGTCGTCAGAGCTTAATTAAAGAAGTTTTATCTTCTCAAAGCCCCCTTTCCTACTATGAAAAGGTAATCAGGTGACACTTCTTTTAACACAATTTATCGGTGGAAAATATTTGCGATTAGAGGTTCACTGCAAGATGGTATCACAATCGTGTAGGTATCGTAAAAGAATTTGTTTTCCTTCTAAACGATTGCTTAATTTCAAACATTTACAAACATTACTTGGTCTTAAATTGGATTTATTATCTAAATATAGTGTTAAATACATACTCGTTATTATTATGAAATGTTTTCAGTGTGTGATTTAATAAGTCACTTAATATGTATGGAATATGCACAATAATAAAAACTTAAAAAACCGAGTTTCATTAAAATCTGTGTCAAAATTATAAATATCATTTATTTTGAAACAACGTGATTGTGTTGTATATCAAGCAGTATAGATAAGGTTGGGAAATAAATGTTTTGTTGTGTAAAAGGTCAAACTCCTCACTCTGTAGAAGACGAACTAACTGATAAGGATGTTTTGTTCAAAACCAAACACGATACTTTATATCTTTACTTATTCAATATTAGTTTTCTTGACAAATAATATTTGTATAAAACATGATATATAGACACATTACAACACATTTAAAAACACACACACGAAAAATCACAAAATAAAACAGCAAGAAGGAAAAAAAAGAAAAAAAAATACAATAATTGATACAGTATACATAAATAAGTTACAAGGATAGAATAGGATAAAACGTATTACAAAAGAAAAAGAGATCAATCACATCCATCATGATGCATAAACGCATCCACTGAGAAAACGGATCTAGATAATTGAAATAGTCTAAAACTGTTTTTAAAAATCCTGTAGTTTGTGAATTTAGAATGCTTTCAGGAAGCTCATTCATAAACTTTGCACCAGCTGGTGAAGGAAGTTTACTGTATAAATTTAACTCGTGCTGTTTGGCACAATATTCACAAACTTGCCTGTTGCTGTAGTTGTGTATATCCATATATTAGATACGATCAGTTTTTAATTTAAAGAAAAGTAACACTTCAAGTATATATAAACGGAAGTGTAAGTACTCCAAACTTCTTGAAATTATTTACCTGAAGCTTCATTATTCAAATTGAATGTTGATAGCAATACTCCATAAAAATAAAGTTTCGGGTCCAACAATGAAACACAGTTCCTTTTGTATTTTCCCCCATACAAATGTATGGTGTATTCAGTATTTGACTTTAAAAAAATTATTTAATTATCCACAATTACTGAAACATTCGTTATTATTATTTTTATTTTATTTTTAAAAAATGTTTTAGAATTGTGATTATAGATTTTATTTTTTACCATAAAGTATACGTCAAAACGAAAAAATTAGCACTATTTTTGTAAGAGTAGAACTCTGTACGATGATTTTTCTAAGTAGAATTATTATTCTAAAAAAAGGTTTTTCAATTCTGAAAAAAAATAAAAAAATTAATATCTCGGAAACTTCTTCAATTTTTGTATCTAAAAATATCTTTGGTTATTTAAGGCATAGAAAGCTATACTTTCACTAAGTTTCGTCAAAATTAAATTATTTCTGCAGAAATGAAAAATAAAATTAAGAGAATATTTTTCTGTTTTTTCTTGGAAATGTTGAGGTTATGTTAAAAAGTGACCTCCATGAAAGTTATAAATGTTTGCCTGATCAAAAATATTTGTATTGGATACTTGTTTTGACGTCAACTTTCAATGAAAATGGCAATAATATCATTTTCAACCCCCTCCCCCCCAATAACCCACCATCACCCCAGCTCAAGCATTTATATTTTTTACGTTTATTATAAGCCCCTTTACCATTTCCGCTTTAAAAGTCCAGGTAACAATTCTCCTCCTTCTAAGTCAGTTATTTCGATCAGTTTTAAATGATTTTATTTTAGAATAAGTACATGTTAAATGACTTACAGGCCTACATGAAGAGTGCATATATATATAATTGTAGAATTATCTTGTTTTTGATACAATTTATATATAAATATTTAATGTAATACCAGATATTTCTTGTTGAAACTCCATATTATAGGATTCAATAAAACAATAAAACTAAAGTTTCAAAAATATTTTAATAATATAAATGAGCTACAATTGTTTCGCCTGGCTATGTTACCTCAGTTGCCCGATAATGCCGCAAGGGGAAAAAATTGTAGCTCATTTATATTATTAAAATATTTTCGAAACTTTATCTTTAATGCTTTATTGAATCCTATGATACAATAAATATGATTTTTGGATTTATTTTTTCTTACTTTTAGGCTTATTTAAATTATTTGGTACTTAAAAGGGCTTGAAACTTGATTCACTTTGCTATAATCAGCAACTCGTTCCTGTACTGTGTTTTAGTTTTTAATATTTAAATGGAAATTATTTTAAGTAAACTGTATGAGGGGAATGCTGGCTGTCGTTTTTTTAAAGAAACGCTCGTCTGAAAATGCAAACCTCGACCCGCTGGAAAAATCAGCATTTTTTTTTTTTTTAAATTTAATAACCAAAGAAATATCACACGCAGAACACTGTATTGAAACTAAAATTGCGAAAACTTCAGTTGTAATTGAAAAGTATAAGGCCCACCTACTGTGTAATTACAGTATGTCTGCTATACATATTAGTCTATCATGGACAATCATTTTTATGTTTAGTCACCCAATCAAATAGACTAAAAATACCAGGTATATGTTTTAATCAAATAAATAAAAAGAAATATTTTAGCTCCTAATTAAATTATCATTTTAATAAAGTATAATACTTTAAATTTATTACATTTTTAAATTAAATAAAAGACAGAATAAGCAAATACAAGTAGTATTTATACTTTTACATTTTACAGTTATAAATAAAATATTATAGGCTGTGTCTGAAGTATAATAAGCACTATAAAGTATACAAATAGGTAGAACTTTTGTATAGCCAATAAATTAAGACTAGTTTCATTTAACTATTACATATTACTAGGTAATATTTCTATAACACATTTTACTTTCCTTACTTAGTAAGAGTAATTAATTGTTATTTCTACTCAAAAGGCCGTAATGATTTCCTTACATCTAGCATATTATATACCATAGTCTTTTAATCAAATACTGGAAGTTTGCTATGTGTCTTTCATAACACCAAAACTTTAGGTATTTTTCAACTACTTTTTAGAAACGTAAATAATATAAAAAATAATTAGGAATTTTGAGAAAAGTAACCCTTTTTAGATTATATTTTATACTGATGTATATGACATTAAATCTGGGTATTAATATACCTTCAAAAAATTTAACTAAAAATGGAAATTTAGCCGGTGAATAGTCTTTTACCTTAAAATATTGGGATGATTTTTTTCAAGGGATTCATTAATAAAATAAAGTTCTTTATGCTTTTCAATAAAATAAAGTATCCATTTATTTTAATATTAAAAAAAAATAATATATTGTATGGTTTGAGCAGATTTTAAATTGTTTAACCCTAACCCCCTCATATGACATGTATTATGTAAGCCCTTTGAACTTGCATTTTAGCAAAATCCAATCTTGAAAAAAGTGGAATTCGAGCGTAAATATTGCGGTATTTGCTTTTGTGGATAGGCGTATGAGAAAGTGTTCTCAATGTTCTTGGACCACTTTTTAAATAAAGTTGAGGTACTCAATAACTTCAAACACCACTTTACAACAATGCTTTCATATACTTTAAAACACATTTGTGTTATTTTAATTAACATTTTAATTTTGTGTAAGTATTATAGAGGCATTTCTGAGACTATAGCATGAACGTTTTTGAAGTGTTATGATTTTCAATTATTTATATAGAATATAGCAGCTGTTGACATCTGCTACTATTATTTGTATTATGCTAGAAGTTAGAAAGTCACTAGACAATTAATTAACTAAAAGGAAGCTTTTTTGACAATTACATTTTAACTGTTTTTCTGTTATTTTTTTGAAGGTAGAACATTCTAAGATAGAACATCCTGTACAGACCAAATATTTTGAAATATACAAAAGTTGACTCTAGCACGCACTATAGTACATTACACGACAATTTATAATCTGATGTCATTAACTGTGTTTTTACACGACAACCAGTAAGATAAGCTGACATAGTGATCACACTTTACATGTAATGACTGGTCGTAAAATATATACACAATATTACAATTTCATTACTCTTTTTGTTGAACATATTTCAAAGTTTTATGTGTAGTAATGTATCCGATGTTAAACAATATCAAGTTTTAACGTCTTCTAAATAATAATTCAAAGTATATAATACAGGAAAAGAGATCCATAAATACGCTTACATTATATGCATTATTATTGAAACCTATACTGATGTAAAATCAAGCAAGGTTCATTTAAAACATTGATGTTGGTAAAATTAGGGCCTATAGGCATTATGATTCGCCACAACCTTTTAAAACAGATTTAACTTTTTTTGTCTATAGAACCTTGAAATATTTATAATAATATCAAGTTTCATCTCAACAGTTATGTAAATTGTTAAGACATTTATTTTTGTTCATGAGAATGTTGATTGTTTTATTTTTCTAATTGCTTTTTTTTAAAGAAATATAGGTTTATTATTATATTTGGAATATGAAGAATTCATTTTATTTTGTTAATAGAAATTTTTTTTTCCATAATTTTAATAATAATGTTCCAATGTTTTCTTGTTTTATATTAATATTATATAATTTATATATATATATATATATATATATATATATATATATATTATATTTATTTTAATATTTTAATTTATTGTTGGTGAATCCGTCTCTTAAATCTCAAATATAGTTGTTTTCCTTTTATAAAATAAATCAGTTTCTTTTCTAAGTGATCAATGTCACTTAGATCACTGATTTATTTCACCGACATCTCTTATTTTATGGGTTTTCTAATAAATCCGGAATAGATATGTTGTAGGGAATTAGTTAGTTAAATTAATAATTAGGAGATACATCTGAGCAAATATTCTGACATTTTAAATTTCTGACATATAACTTATAATCTCAAACATCATATACATATTTATTTCTAATATATTTGGTAATTTGAATAAACAGACAGGTTATTAAAGAAGACATTAAGGCGGAGACCTATGACCGTAAACATAAATTGCATACGATACTTTTATTTCTAGACAAAATACTTGTTTTCATGACAGTTATTAAAATTTTACAATGAAGGCAACTAAATTTAAAATTAGTGGCAAATCTGCTAATTTGTCCATGCTCATGTAAAATGGGAGTGGCTATGATCAACAGACCCAATTAACAATTGAAAGATGGGTGTTTCGTATTATTTACTTTTATTGTAACCATAAAAATGAAGTTTTTACCATAACATATATAAAAAACCCCGTTAAACTAGATGCACTAAAATTACAGGATTAACAATAAATTTCTAATCTAAATTATATGATCTTTAATATAATATTTATATATATTTAATAAGTATTAAATAAAACAAATTTTTAAATTTTAATAAGTTATTCCTTCGTAAAATTATACGACTTTTAAGCTCAATTCTTTAACTGTTTCCTCAAATTTACTAAAAAGCCTGCTTTCTAACGCTTCAAAAATAAGCATCATCAATTTGGAAACCGGTCAAATATGAAAGAATCGTCAGCTTTTTACTTTTACGCTCGTTAGAACATTATGTGTGTCTCACTGAATGAGGTTAGACAAATAACTAAAGATTTTTCAAATCTTCGTTGCAAATGTTTCTGTTTCAAACTGGAGTCAATACATCGTGAATTAAAAAAAAATACAATCAACATATTATCAAGGTTTATTGGTTTTAAAAAAATTTAAATAATAAATTACGTTGTCTTGGTTTTTGGAACATTCTTTATTTTTAAAACAGTTTCTTCACACTACCGTACGTAACAATTGTTCAGAGCTACAATGAGTCAAAGATATTTATATGGGAAATAATAATATGTACGGTAAGTAGTATAAAGTAGCTTTAAACGAAGGAGAATTAGAATTAAAATAAGTTAAGTTGTCATAATATTTTATACCTTGGTTATATCTTGGTTAAGCAATAGAATATGCTTTTTATGAACAGTTCGTATCAGGTAAAGAGAGGAAATATGATTTAGTTAACAATGTTTTTAGCCGAATGGGTTTCAGAAGTATTAAAAGTATACTTACTCTTGTTGTGATAGCTACTATTCTCAATAGTAAATCATCATTCAAGTTTAAATCTCGTGTGAGAAGATTTTAGAACTTATCGTGAAAAAGCATTATTGCTAACAATGTTAAGCATAAGTGTTCTTACTAATTTAATAATAAATATCTTTTAAATATAAATAAATTAAAGTATGGGAGTTTTTTCAGTCTATAAAACTGAGAGGGTAATAAATGTAAGAACCAAAAATTTGATTGACAAAGATAGTTTTATATTATAGGTTTTAATTTTAAATGGGGGATTAAGCAGAATATTAACATCTTACTTTCATGCTTTTCAATTATACTCTACGAACGAAAAGGAGCCCCTCGATACCATGCCATTGAATAAGTAATAAGTGATTTTTATGTTATAAATTACTATTATCAGTAGAAAATTACTGCTGGTAGAGCATTACTGTTATAAACATACAAACACGTTGATTAATTTCATAATTTAATATCGTTCACTTATCAATTAAGTGATTTTTTTCTGAAAAGTTTTTTTAAATAGATATTTATAAACTATTAAGTGTACGTTAATATTTTAAAAAATGAAAGAATTATTTGTACAAAATAATTATATTAAAAAAAATAATATTAATAAAATAAAATAATAATAATAATAATAACAATGAAATAATAGAAATAAAGACACAATTATTGGTAATATCATTATTACACCCTATTATGAAATAAATAGTTGTAATAATTTTATGAATAAAACATATAATTGGTTATAGGAGTTTTTATGTAAGAGTATGTACATTTTGTGTTGTTAAAATATCCACCATCTTATATCTGCAATTTGCATTTAAAAATTTTACAAATGAATGAATTATAAACGCCTCAGAAATACATACGATGTTTATAAAATTATGAAATTATTGACATTACTTTGAGAGTGCATTTCTCACCCATCTAACATGTACAAGTACTAATTTTCTACAATGTATATTTAATGTGATATGTTAAAAGTTTAAAAAATGTAATTAAACAAAAACTTACGATTTATAGTCTATTTCATATGATGCTTTTACTGTTTTATAATGTAATAGTTATAATAAATTATATAAACTATATAATATAAACTTATATCTGAAATGATTTAATATCGTGACACAGAAAGATTTCCCCCCTTTCTTTTTACTTAGGGATCCTTTACTTAAACTAACATTAATGTATATAAGCAGCAAAAAAGAAGCTATTGTAAATTAACGTATAATTAAGAGCAAACAGAAACTTCTAAAAAAAGTTTATAGTTGATGCTATTTTTGAGTAAAATGTAATGATATAATGTAATATGTTGACGTTTAGACACATACAAACACTGCCTTGAAAATGACACTGTAGAAAAGAAGATAAGACAGATTGCTTTCCCTCGAATACTTCAATATTGCTAAGCTAGGAAGGGAACAACAGTGGACCAAGAATCTTTAGTGGAAAAATGAAAGCGAGGGATTTAATTAAACATTAGATGAAGTTAATATCTACGGGATAGCCAAACCACTATATTTTTGCTTAAAATCTATAAGCCTTTCGGTCATCATCACCCTATAAAAAAAAGAAAGGAAAGACTATGATAAAAAGGATTCAAGCCCTCTGTAGTAGTACGGATAAAAGCACCAGGGTCTGATTCTTCAATTACTACAAAATATCCATCTGAAATTGAAATTGAAATTACATCTCCTACAGAGTGATTATTATTTTTCTAGGTTGATAACTCTAGTAATGTTTATCATGAATATAACCTAAACATCTCTGGAAGCGGATTTTAAAAATCTCCTGTAACCAATTACATTAACTTGGAATATGTGACATTTGTTTCTAAAAATTATTGAAAATTATCAAAGTTTTGAAATTTTACAACCAGTATTTTTGAAACTATTTATAAAAGAAAACAAAGATGTATAACGAATTTCAGTAACATTAGAACAAAAGAAATTTTATTGTCATTAAACGTCTTGGGGTTGGATCAATGCCACTACAAAAATTATAGACACATATATTAAAATAATATTTAATTTCTATATTAGAATGTCCGTAACCACCAGGAAGGAAATTAATTGAGTCTGTAGTGTCAACTTTTAAACAAATACAAACCGAAAATGTATGATTGCATAAATCTGTAGCTAACTCGGTCTGTTGCATTCAGTCACTGCAAACAATACAATAGCAGCTCTTTACTTGTCTCTAAATAACACAGAATTACCCTACATGCAGTGACACTGTTGAAAATCGAGGCTAGCTTCCAATTTATATTCATTTTCAGTAATAACGTGAAATGCAAGATTTGCAATTTAAATTAGACAGATATACCCTTATACACAATGTTATTATGTCAGCATGACATCGGTATTGAAACCATATTCATATTACAAGACTTATGCTCGTAGAGATTAGACTAAGTTATTTTGTTTTCAGTCAATTAAAGAATCCTATTTAGTATTAATTGTGTTAAATATTAGAAATTGATGATATGTCTAGTAGATGAATTTCAAATTACTTATATACAATCTATTCAGATTCAAATTCTCCACCATAAAAGGGAAATTCTCTATTGAATATTATTGGACCTTCCAATAAAAATGGTGAAGGTTTATTTTGTTCAGTAAATTATGAAATATAATAGGATTTTGTAAATTCTGCTGATCTTCAAACGTTTTGTTGTTTCAGCGATATAAATATAATCCAAACAATTAATTGGGATCCATTTAGAAACAAGTAAATGAATTTAAATATTTATCATATTTAAGTTATAAACTTTACCAAAATATGTGCTTAGTTTTGTTAAAATCGAAAAATTACGTCAAACATACTGGTACACACTGGTACTTTATTATGTTAAATACTAGAATCTATCTAACATCAAAATTTGAGGAAATCATATTTTAATATTTTATTAAAGTATTAAAATCTTCATTATCAATCAAATTTATTGTCAAAAGAGAATAAAGTATTTATTTTAAAAAGGAAATTGAAAGATGGTTGTCAAAAATAGACAAGAATGGGTGTCAAAATATCTGCTTACTGAACACTATCTAATTTCTCCACGCCATTGATCAAGACTATTAGTCTTGATACATGAAATTGAACTTTTTCAAGCTCACTGTTTTGATAACAATTTTACAGATTATTCAGTTGACTAATTTTTCATCTATATAAAGAAAATATTTTTTAAGGTAGAGTTATTAATACTATTCGTATCTTTTTCTTAGTAGTTCATAGATATACAATATACATATTTTTTAAATGTCTCATTGGTTGTTTAAACGCTATTTCACAAGTTAGTACGTATCAAAAGGGATGAATAATGTTTAAAATTGTCCCCTAAAAGTTCACCTTTCCAATGACATTTAAAAATAGATTACAATGATTACGTTTATTTTACTTTTATTTTATCATACAATATTGACCTGTTATGGGGTTTAAATATTAAACTATCTCTGCTCTTAAATAACTACACAGTTGGAAAACATTTATTTCGAAGGAAACAAATTTAACTAAACTTATTCGAAGCTTTGTTAATTGTTCTGAGAAAATAAAAATTGTATTTTGACATTTGGAGTTACCCACAATAATTTGTTAATCAAGTATTCACATGAACAACATATAAAAAAAGACTATTGGTTAAACACTGTCATCAAATATTAAGCTTTCTGTTGGTTATCGACTCTATGAACGAAGCAAGGGAGGTCTTATTTAATTAAGATAACTATAATATTAACTAACTATGTTCACGTAAAGCCGAATTACCTATCCGAATAAAAAGTGTGCTTAAATTTGAAAATAAGAACATTTTTTATGTTTTAATTGTCTGTGTGCTTAAGAAATTGTATGTGAAAATTTTTTTCAATGCTTATCGGTCATTTCACGATCACTTTTACTAGTTCTGAAAACATGTTAAATTTAAAAAATTTTATTATTCCTCAAAATATGAATTCATATAATTAATTCAGCTATTTACATATATCTTCAGAATTTTAAAATTCTTATAAATTCCTTTAGATATGATCATTACTTTTTATTCCATTAATTATTCCCACTTATTATAATATTAATTCAGCTACTTATAACTTCCTATACTGTACTTAATTCCACGTTTAAATTGACTCCTTTAAAAATTACTACTATTTATAATATTAATTCAGCAACTTATAAACTCTATACTGTACTTAATTCCACGTTAAAAATAAGTCCTTTAATTATTTCTACTATTTATAATATTAATTCAGCTACTTATTAATCTCTATACTATACTTAATTCCTTGTTTAAGATAATATTAGTACTAGATAGTATTATAAGTACTGGTATTACAGTTTTGCTTACATTTTTTAATCATAAAATTTATTTAATGTAATAAAATTTCTTAGATTTTTATGACGAAATATGTAAATAAAAACAGTACAGCCTTGGCACAGTTATTTATTTAGTTAACATGAATTCATACATTTGATTTATTTATTGCATAACCTCATTGTACCTTCATTGGATAACCTAAAGATTTATTGGCCCACTGAGGTTAGAACCGTTATTACATCAATCATCCAGTTACTCGTGATCTATTTGCTGGGCAGTGATTGCTTTAGTTTGCTAGTAGGATTAATAACAGTTAAATAGAGGATATTGTGCTGTACATCAATTAATGGCCACTGTTTCGGATCAAGCCATTATACAAGGGGATTCACCCATTTGTTCAACATAACTCTATGCTTAACAGATTGTTTCCGCCAACATTGTAATCGGATATCCATATATATGTATATTTGGTACAAGAAAAAAATCGAACATTGTCGCTTTATTTAAGAAATATGGAAATATAATTATTGTAGTCGACGTTATGCTGAGAACTACATAAGGGATAATGAAATGTACATTTGATAAATCAATCATTTTTCCTATCGATTGAGTGTTAAAAATTATATAAAATTATAGAAAATATATTATAGATAATCATGCGTATGTAAACAATCGTTTGCAGTTGTATTAATATGTTTATATTTAGGCTAAATGTTTAATATTAGTGTGATTCAAAGTACTTATTTTAAAATAATATTTATAATTGCTTCACAACAAGATTTCTATTATATATTTTTTTACTACATTATTGATTAAAGATTGTTATAGGTGTTCTGTCTAGCGGTTGCAAGTTTGATACGATTTTTCAAAATATATATTTAATTTATTAAACTTTTTCGTCCTTTTCAGCCTAATTCAGTTAGAAGTTTGATATAAATTGAATTGTCTTCTGCAGTGACAAAAGAAATTCCAACTCATCCATTCATTCTCAGTCATTTTAAACTGTTTCAGACTTTATGTTGGATTTTATTTACAATGATTATAAAATTAAAAGAATTGTAACATGGACATTTTGAGCCATTTACTCATTTTACCGCTCTCTTAAATCCACAATTTGTGTTTTCAAAAGATCAATATAAAAAGTTTAGTGCTGTAATGCAGAAGCTATATTTTCCTACGTCAATGTATGTAATGTATGTAACAAAATTGTATCTGAAAACTATTTTAAGATTTTATCGTAATATAAAATATTAAAAGTAGCAATTATTTGGCCGTATTGTGTAAATTCTATGTGTTAAATGTTTCTCAAATTATGTTAACATATTTAAAATAAAAAGTTTAAAATACACATTATTTAAAATTGGTCCCTCCGTCTAGGTGGAAAATGTAATAATGGAAATGTTTTATTTATAAAATAAGCAATTCCTCAACAAATTCAGATATGGCTGAACACTTACTATTTGTTACCTAAAACATCTTTTTAACATTAGTCCTGGAATTGACACATTAGATATTAACTTTATGTTTATTATATTTATGCTCTTGTATTCCACTTGAGTTTTGCCCGCGTTGTGATGGAACCACAACTTACCAATTAAATGCAATTTTGCGTCGTCACTGAATACCAAGTTAAGGTCAACAACGTAGTTTTCAAATATCATCAGCATGACTTGGCACGATTCACTTTAGCTAGGTTACAACCATTCTCAAAGCCAGTCTTAAATAACACAAACTGTAGATTGATGATTATCAATTAATTATCAAGTGGGAGTTTTGATGATGAACTTGAAATACTTTGAAAATCTTTCTGTTTTGTTGCACATAAAGACAACGTGCGCTCTTGCCTTTATCATGCCAATTCGATCTACAGATATCATATAGGAATATTTTGAACTAACGTTGGATAAATTTCTTAAGAACGTCAAAACTAGTGATTCACTTTCTCTATTGAATAAGACCTATTAATAAACCTTGTGTTGTGTATTCATTATTCTCTCATATTCTGAATGTTGTGGGCGACATTGACAATGTTTTTTTAAATTTTGGCATGGATTTCCAATACTAAACTGATCGCTTATTTCCATGGTGTGGTGTGAAGTTCAAAAATTAGAGCCTTTAATGTTGCCATCTAACGGCCAACTTCTGGTAACTTCAAGGACATCTTGCAGTATTGCACTCTCCAACTGGTCTCATACTAGCGCATTCTGTATCTGAACCCACAAAACTACATATATTTAACCTCCTTATTGAACCTTACGTTATCGTATACTATGGGACATTTTCTAATATTGTAGCAATCAGTAGAATCAATCTGCATTTTTGTTATCGACAGTCCACTCGCCGTCCCTCTTATCTTCCCTCTCTATATCTGTCTCTATCTAAGTACAAAGTACAACGGCTGGTTAGCCTAGCTGATCTACAACCCGTTGCCAGTCTACCTGTAATTACTCACCATGTACAACATTCTTTCATAGCTCCGTTAGTTATATTTTTTTCTTCTTGTCTCAAAATTCACATCTCAGTTCATAAATGATATGTTAGTCTACAGTTTTGTGCGCCTTAGTGTTCGAAAATGTTAAATAAATTTTTTTTATTTTCACGGCACAAGCTCACGTGAACTGCGACAGGATTTTCCAGGTATTCAGCTTTACAGATTTTATCATATCTTAAATTTTTGTTAATGTTTTAAAATAATTTGTTAATTATCATTTATTCATTAAAATATGTATCTCATGTTTTATTTAATATTCAATGTTCTTTTTGAAACTAAATAATTATAAAAATTTTCATTTCTTAAAACATACTTTACAAAAACCTTGAACAGGAACATTTTAAGTTTTGAGCAATTACGTGAAATTAGTGCAAACTAATGTTGAACATTAAACAATCAGAATATCTTATTGAACATGTCAAATATAAAACTATTAGAGAAATCTCTTCTAAATCAGAAAATTCGTTTTACAGACTTTTGCAGATTTTTGCAAGTCTCATACAAGCTTTGTTTTAAACAAAACTAAATATATATAAATAGCTTTATAATCATCTAAGAAGCTTTTAATTATAATCTTAACGAATTTCTGTGATGTAATCAATTTTCTTTAATTTTGACAAATAACCAGATATTTTTTTTAAATAAAGAACTTTAATGGTACAACATGTCTGATTTTGCACAGACGCTAAAAAACGTGTTTTTTTTGCTTTAGCTAATACGCTGGTTGGAGAAACCTAGCAAATCTTGTTTCATTTTGCATACACCAGCAAAAGCTCTTAACATGTTTCTGCCTGCTTACAAAACACGTTTCGCATAATATATCTACAAACTTTCAAGTGCACTAAAGTGATGTTTTCCTTAAAACTGACTCTACAGAACTTTGACTAAACTTATATAGTACATGTGCCTAAATTGTTTCAGCGAATGTGTGTTTCTTAAAGCTGTCATTTAAATGTAGTCTAGTGTAGTTATTTATAAATTATATAAAAATCATTGGGTGGAGCCTGCATGCAAACTTTCGGTCCTAACAACTTCCAAGAGGTTATTTTCTAAATTAACAAAAATTGAGGTCAATTAATAAAATTTCAATATTCAAAATTTTCTTTTTTTTATAAACTTCTCTTTTTATAACAAATTCTTTTATTTAAAATATATAAGTTTATTGGCCAATATAGTATTTAAGAAATTTATCAAACAAGTAATATTATGTAACTTTTAGTCTAGTGATGAACCTGTTTACAATTGATATGAATTTTTGAATTTAAAACATCAAACTCATTTATAAATCTTTTCATTGTTAAATTCTGTAACTGTTTTAAAAACTATCATCTCATAAAGTAAAAGGGGCGAATAAATATCAGTATCTTTTCATCTTTTTTATTCTAATTTTACATTAAGGGTGTATAATCTTTTTTTTTGGATTAATTATAATCCTGTTAATTATTAAGCTGTGCTCATTGTCTTTTTTTTATTGTTAAATTTTGTAACTATATATATATATATATATATATATATATATATATATATATAAACTAAAAGGGGGGGGGGATAAATTTTCAGAATCTATTGATTAATTTTTTTATTAAATTATTATATGTTACATTAAGGGCGTATAACTTTTATTAATTATAATCTTGTTAATCATAAGCTGTGTTTATTGATGATTTGTCTCAGGATGTCTTTCTAAGTTGTAAATGATAAAATCTGAACCGTCGAAATTTCTTTTGTTTCAATAAATTTGAGCCTTGTTAATTACTAAATTTGTCTTTGTCTTTTTTTAATTTTCTAAACATTGTTACCATTTTGGTTCCGCCTTTTCTTAAATTTAAGTCCCCTGGTAACAATATATCATTCGAGTAAATTCAATACCTGTAGTAGTTGATGGTGACATTGTAGACATCTGATAGTGACGTTTAATAATTACAGATGTACAATTATTTTGAGTAACTTTATAGACAAATACAACGGAGGTTTAGTGGAAAATCTAAACAAACTATCATATTCTCCAAAATATTTCTTCACTACCTATTATCATGATATTTCATAGGTTGATTCTTTTGTGAGGTAAATTGAGTTTAAGACAACTTTTCCTAGCTTCCCAGAACCTATTCATTCCGTCCTAATGTTTTATAAGTCGATTCTACTCACGATCACAAGAAAAAATGGAATATTTGATACTTCGGACTCAAATCTTCCCGAAGATTGTATAGAGTAAAATTTTTTCAAACTGCTTATTTGTTTCACACATTGGTGTAACATAACGTTACAAACTGAGGCATCGACCTTAGTTTTTAACGCTATGATGCAATCCTAGCCATATACAATATGTGTGGCTGTGTGTATGGACTTTACCTAATATCTCAAAATTCTAACGTGTCATGTACCTGGTAAACATTTTCATTTTATAGATTGCATATTTGTTCCTAGGAAGGTATATATAAGTCTTCAGTATATAGTTTATTTCAGAACTGAATCACACACAAAGATTTCATTATTTATTGCTTACCTAAAAGTATAGTTTCCCAAGGGGGAACAAACAAATCTTACCATTGTGAAGTAATAATAATTCTAAACTACGCCTTACACTTGATTCTTTCTTACAGCGTGTAAATACCAAAAAAGTAATTCAACCTAATATTAACTTTAGTAACATTTTTCTAATCACTAAATTTATCCATGGTGTTAACAACGCATCTGTTCGGGCGTATTGCAAATGATAAATGAGCTGCTCCATAAATGTTCCTGGTGTTAAACTTTACCTTTGCCGACGTTATATACTATACTGCACTAAAACTGAAGATATTGCATACAAAATAGGACTTTATTTCTGGTATAGTTCCATCTATAACTTCAGAGAGTAATATTGCATCACGCTCTTCTCGTTGTTTTCTACATTACACAACACTACGTATATCATTTATATTTATAGACAATTATACTGTTGTCAATAAAAGAGAGGATATAATCCCATAATCAAACCATCACTAAAAACATTCAAGTTTTTATAAGCACTGTCGTGTATTGTAATTTATTACTCTTCATTTCATTGAATTTAGGTTATTTGGAAAGCTGTAAATTCACTTTAAGCTTATTATCTACAGTTAAGAGTAGTTAGTTAACGAAATGACAGTTCAAAATCGATAATTGGTTATGTAGTTATTAGGGATCGATCAATTACTCTGATATCCATTCACGATGAAGACAGCAAATAATGCTCTGACTGAAGGATCAATTACAACACTATCCAATTAATCACAATCATTCAACTGGGTATGCAATATTACGTAACAGTAAATTGTGAATGTACGAATTTTTATATCAAATATTAAATGATTATCGATGATTTCAAATAGTATAGATTTAAAAAATATATATTTTTTGAAATATTGTCTGTCTCTGTTATTTTGTCCCTCATAGCATAAAGGAAGGATGTTAGATTAAAAAAAATTTAAATTAATAATGCATGGCTGTAAGAGGTTTTCAAAATCGGTGAAAAGATTATAATAAAACAGGAATTAATCACTAGTGTATATTAGTGTTATAATAATGCTAATAAACTAATTGATATAAATAAGTAGGTTATTGTACCACAAGATCTTCTAAAATCCATAATACACCAAAACTATTGAATAGTTTCATCTGGCGACTGATTTATTTTAAACTAATTGTATTTATTATATTTAATGCGCTGAGCTCAAATTTGACGTTAGTATTCCGTGGTAAATTTTAACGTTACTCGGTATTCTCATTGACTGCTTGTGATTTAAGGGACTATTGCTAAAAATTTCCTTTTTATAATTTGTATTCATAGCTTTTATGAAAAGCGGTGAGGGTCAGTTTCATAGCGTGAGCTTATCTCCCTCCTTTTTGAATATTGAACGTCAAATTTAGGTAACTTCAAACCCAGTAGATAGCGTTGGGGCTTAGATGTCAATAAAAAAACTGTGAACAAGATTGAAAACTGAAAGTGTTAATAAATCCACGTAATGATATTGTAGAATTGTATTGCACATTTTAATATTTGTAAATGAAACTTGGTATATTGTAGTTCCAGACGGTTGTAAAAATAAGAACTATGATTATTAATGTGTGTTAGTTTAATTCAAATATTCAGTCGTCACTACGTTTATACACGATGATGACAGATTTGGAGTTTAGACATCAAACATGTTTATAAATAGGTTTTTGGTTAAAATTCTCAATCGTATCCACTGCTGGGATGACGAAATAAAGTATTATGAAAACTATAATATTATTTTCTTTACTTACTGAGATAGAAAGCATGAAGTAACATTTTGTATATACAATATATTTCTTTAAATCTGAGTTAAAAACTATTTATCTTTTTATTATGATTAACATGCGTCATATGTAACGATGAAGAAATTTCAAACAGGGGCCCTATAAATAATCTAGAATTGTAAAACTATTAATGTTGATCTCTTAAAAGTTCAAAAATAGAATTGGTTTCGTCATAAATGTGACGGAAATGAAGACTATATATATATATATATATATATATATATATATATATATATATATATATATATGTGTGTTTTATTTTATTTTAACGTATGTAGTTTAAATAAATTGTCGTTTAAAAATATTATAATTCATTTTATTTAGAAAATAATTCATTTTTTCATTACTTTACTCCATTCTTTATAAGGTATGCCCAAGTGAAATATATTTAGATTCATTTATTTCAACTGTGTAACCAACTTAGTCTCCTGCCGTGTGGATCCATTACAAAACAGGTGACGTAATGGGATAGCAAATTGATCAACCATTACTTTTCGTTAAAAGGCTTCTTTCTCCAACCTGTATGAGCTTTTATCTTCTTTTATTTGGTTATTTCAGGAAAATGTAAATATAGTTGGTACGTAACAAGGTGAGATGATAATAGAAATGTGCTGGGCGGTAAATCTGGATGATTCAAAATTGACGTCCATCAGTATTAAAGAAAATGTCACAACTAAATTATGATTAAAAACAGTACATTTCCCAGCAAGATTTAAAGATATTCCTAAGGATATTATTATAGTTAAAATTGTAGTAAATACTTTAGTAAAATGATAAATCAAGATTTGGACAAAACTCAATTCCCTGAGGATAAAAACAACTTATATTTGTTGTTATTATTTTCAGAGTCACTGACAAATATTTAGAGAATTAACAATTGAGAAACCTAGTTACGGGTATAAATGAATTACGTTGAAATTTACTCACATAAAATAACACTCTATTAATTAGTTAAAGGCTATAATTAATTATACTTCAACTACTTCTATCAGTATTTACTAAATCTTTTATAAATACAAAAATAATAAATAATTACATATTTTACACATTTTTGACACACCTTGTACGTTAAAATGTAATGATACCTATATTATAAAGTTATAAGATTAATCACATTTCATCAAAACCCATACCACCGCAGATATAAATATCATTCATATTTTGTATTTCAATTTCATATAATTTGTACAACATGAAGAGTGATAGAATTCCCATTACATGTCACGAGTTATAAACAGAGAGAAAGAAGAACTATCATTTGGAAGGGAAAAGTATTGTCCATGTAAACAAAAGAAGAAAAAGAGGTTTTGGACATACTATTTATTCAAAGCACTATTCCGGAATCAATTTTTACTGTAGATCCAGGAAGATTTAATGTTTGTCTAGTGATAAAAAAACAGCTAAGAAGTAAAAAATATAATATTCGAAATTAGAAACATTGGTGATGGAATATGTAGCTTTGATCATCCCTACATGGAATTGATTCAAAGATATAAATTCACCTTTTACCTAGATTATATCCAGCCAAAATTAATCAACACAAATTACAACTCTATCAAAAGTCATTCAAGGCCATAATAACAAAACTTAAAACTGTGAACTAAAGAACTTTTAATAACTTAAGCAATATAAATATCATTTTGGGTTAACACACTCCACCATAAACTTTGTATCATATTCAAGCATCATTATCCACTTCCATGACACACCTCTCATTATATTAAAAGTTATCACATATCCTAATTATTTAGATTAAGTTTATAAAACTATAAAGTTTGCAGTTTTATTTTATGTTCTGCACACAATCGTGTTATAAAAATAGCCAAAGCAATAGTTACGAACCATTGAACTTCAAAAAACTCGGGATTAAGAGTAAACTATACATATTGCATATGTTGTAATTGAATAACAAATCGAAAAAAAGTTAAATATATAATCTTTTAAAAACATACTATACGTTGTACTATATATAATTTTAAAGGAATAATGATAATACTGAAGTGGTTGACATTAATGTCCTTGACTGAATTACATGAATATATAGTCAAGAAAATTAGTTCATATTTTTTGTCTCTCATTTATTTTTTCTGGATGGAAATGTAACCGGCCGCTGTTTTGTATTTGAGATAGACCTCTGGTTTGAGGAATTTTTCTTAAAGAAGGTCCTCAAAAGGAGTACAATTGATTCAAGACTTGAGTTTCTCCCCAAACACTCCCTTTTTGATGTGAATTTATTTCGATATTGAAAAAGAACTTGTTACCGGTACGCTAACAAATTTTGTAATATTTCAGATTTCCATCTTTTCTAATTTAAAGTAATTTAACAGTTACATAATGTTTTAAAAAATCACTTAATACCTCTGTTTCGTGACTATGGACCAGTTGCAGGACTGGGGTGTTTTTAAACAAAAAAGAAAAGTCAGTGAATTCAGTAATATTTATTGTACATATTTGACTATAGCTGCTTTGCAAAAAAATAATACAATCAGATTTTCATTGTGAATGTGTAAGACATTACTTTTAATTATATCGTGTTATGAAGAATAAAAGCACTTATAAACGTTGTAATTTGCTAAAATAGCACTTTTTATTCACAACAATGTATACATTTGTACATTTGCATCCATTGTCACTACATGGCATCTTGGAATATAATATTAGGAAGTGTAAATTATGCAAATTAAAAAAACTAGTTAGGCCACATAGCAAAATAGTTCATTACTGCTATTAAAAAAAATAATTGAAGGACGAAAAATAACAGAACTGGGTCAATTATTATAGTCTTGGATGTTACTGTAATAATAAAACGAGGTTGGGAACAAATGAAAAATTAGTATCATTATCTGAAGGTAATTTAACTCAAATTAAAAATTAAACTGAAAAATTATGCAAAAAGACCCATAGGCAGAATAACAATGAAAATACTTCGGAGGAACTACATATACATACTTTATGATTTTTCTTTCTGAAATCTATTTTGTTACCAAATTTATTTAATGAACTTAAATTGTATTCTACAGTGAAGAAATCTTTCAGCTACTGATTAATCTATTACATACTTTATTGTACTATTATTTAAATGTTAAACGAACGTCAAATAAACATAACGACATATTAACTCTATAATTTAGTTATATCCTTTTCCTCCACTTGTACCACTTTTAGTTGTTTGATAATAAATAGTACTTTGAGGTTAGTTTAAATTCAAATTCAAGAGTTAATTTATCAAAGAAAACTTTGTTGACTAATTCTTCTTGATTTAAATCAATTCCTAATTATGAAGTTCACTTAGTAGAGGAAATTAATAAATTTAAACCTAACCTAACACACTTTATTATACTTGTTGGAAGAAAACCTAACGTAAATGGTAACGGGGGGGGGGGAGGGTTTCAAGGCAAATAGTTTTAACAAGTAATAAGAAGTTAAATATTTTTCATCGTGCAATTTGGTCGTATGTGCATTACCGATTATGATTTTGAGAATAAATTTGCTCTTGTTTTTAAAACATACTTTAATGATATTTTTCATTATATATATATATATATATTTATATATATATATATATATATAAGAAGAAGAAGAAAAAAAGTAATTAATTTGTATAGGGAAAGAAATATTTACGTTTGGTAAATCGACACCAGGTTTGACTAAAATAAATAATAGGCCTTTAATGTAAATTATATATATTACCTTATATATTTTCTAACAATCTTTTTTTTCTTTTTTTTTCAACGAATCAAATTAATTTTGAGTCCGATATTTTGTTAGAAATAGTTCCTGATACTTTGTATGGTATCTTCTAATATACGTATAAAAAAACATTAATCTCTGAGCACTATTTCTTAGAAAACTGAGAAGGTAAAATCAATATCTACTTCATTCGCAAGGAAAAACAGTTTCTTCGTTTTATACATAAGGTCACGCATTTCCCCGCAAAAGAAACAATAAATTGTTCTCTCTTTTTATTGTATGTTTTCCAGCATTCTAAATGCAATCCAGTCTTTACGCTTCGTTTAGATATAGACTACAGGTCATTTTTGTTTCTTTTTTACTTTCTATTTCCTGTGTAAAAAGTAAGTTCAATGGTTGAAATTATTAAAATATTCCAAATTTATGTTAAGATTTAAATAATTACTGTGAATGCTCTGTATTCTATTTTGTAGTGATGTCTTCTAAAATAGGTTACAATAATTTTATTTAGCACCAACTCCGAAAACTTGGAGATCATGGAAGAAGATGTAGTTATGTGGATCGTTTAAATCATAGTAAATTATCATAGATCATGTATAAATACAAACATACATAAAACATAGTAATTAAAATTTTTCCGTATGCAGAACTATACAAACTAAACGTTGTGAATTAGCTGTTATATTAAACTATTGATTAATTTTGTTGATCTGAATAACTTCTTATAAAAAAGTACGTTTAAAAAGTGTAATTAAATTGCTGTAAACACATTGGTATTAGGTATTTTTAAGAAATTGAAATCAAAATCAACGAATACCTCAATACTACAAACTAATAGCACATTTTTTAACCCTCTAATTCCAGTTAGACATTTTAGTAGAAAATGATTTTATGACCACCCAGTATTTATATGCATTCAAGAATGTGAGTTGAATTCGGCTAATCAAAAAAAAAATTACATCATATGATCTAGATTATATTTTCCAGTCAAATTATAGATGTATTTCGCAGAGTGTTAACAGAACTCCCTTTTAACAATTATTTCACATGTATTTAACCCACTAAAATTATTATCTCTAATTTTAAAATGATTTTACAAAATGTCCAAAATAAGTATTACAAATTTTCAGGAATTAAATAATAATTATTATTATTTTAGAAGATTACATGTAAATCATTTTATAATATTACATATGATTTAATTACATATAATATTAGAATTTTTAATTTTTAACATAATTAAAATACACACAGATACTTAATAAATTTTTAATACACACAATTAAAACTTATAACAGACAGGTTGTTTAATTAACAACTACAGTTAAATAAAATAATCACAAAGTTAACTTCTTTGATTTCGTGTAAAATATCTTTAAAATATTTTCCTCCCTTATTTGGAAACGGTGATTTACATTTAGCAATATATTGTACAGTGGAATTAATTTTCATAGCAATAATTCATTAACGATTGTTATAACTTAAATGTTTCCAGTAAAGTGATCAAACAGCATTCATGGAAAAATGTGCAATCTATGTTTTTGTTATACAAACTCCTAAAACATATACTTGTTTCTACTTATACATTGTTCTAAAAATGATAAGATAAATAATACATTGTTTACATAAGATAAAGAATAAATATGTTAATAGTAACTATCGAACTATTTAAAACTCATGTGTGACTATATTTTAAGATATTCTAAAGTCAATAATAGCAGGTCAGACGTAAGATGAGACTGGAGTGAGTGACTCAAGGTAGTTTTTAACTCAATTAAAATTTTAGAGTTGGGATTTCGGGAGTATTTTTATTAATTTTTTTTTCGCTAATGCAAACATCAGCAATTCACTTTGAAAATATCGAATCAATACTGGTCAGTCTGTCAAAACTATAACAAGTTTATATGGCCATGTCTGCTGTCAAATTATGCATTTATTGTGCGTGACTTTTGAGTTGTGGGTCAAAAGACACATAGGAGAAAAATTATTACTTTTCAATTTATTACCCCTAATAATTTTAAAAAAGTATCTTTATAGACTAAGAAGTACCTCCTTTCATACATATCATTTACAAAATTGAATATATCTCTGTAGAAAAGAGTATTTTTCTTTTACCTTAATTGAAAATATTCATAGAATAACCAAAAATTAATTTTCTCCATTTTGCTCTGGTGAAATATCCCTCCGGCTTGAAAGTGTTAATTATCTCACTAGTCCTTAGATGATTACTATCTGCATCGTGTTAATTATTGACTCTGTGCTTTAATGATTCTTATCTTTAAAATGTTATTTCCTCCCTTCTCCTTAGGTGATTAATATATTCAAAATGTTAATTTTCTTCGCTGTCTTTTGTGATGTGGTAATACCACTTATCTTCTTTCAATAATTTTTATTCCTGGATACGTATTTGCATGGTGTTTTGACGTTAAAACTAAAAAAGCAGATTCAGACTGTTCTTGAACAGTGAACAAATTTTAAAACAGCAATGCTATTTGCAAAATGAGTCTATCATGAGGTACGGGTAGATCCTAAATTAGTTAATAATTCATTGTATGCCAGTTAACAATAAAGTGTTTGTGAAAATATTGTGTGCGTCCTTCATTTATTATTTGTGACTCAGATGTATGAATTATTACCCAAGTTAACTCAAATACAGGAAGTTAATAAGGAAAGAACTATTTCTGGTTTATCTCATACTTCATCAAAAATAAAAAGCAGTTATTGTCAAAATATATACATTTTGAAAGTAATAAATTTTGTTTGAATGTAAAAAGTTTAATAATGTTATTATATACTAACCTTCAAACAATCACTTATTTTCAGATATGTCTGACTGCAGTTTCGAAATCACACTGTCATTGTCGAAGACAAAACATTTTTTTTACATTACACTTAAACGAAACTACATAACATTTCAAGTACAAAAAGATAAAATAAACACAATTTTTGGGTCGTTAAAATGTATAATAAATTTACATGTAAAAAGTTTAATTAATTTATGTGGGATATATTTCAGCTAGGGAAAGATTATAAATGCTTACTGAGTATCTTTGTTTTAAAAAATATAGACAAGCAAATTTCCGAGCTATTGAATTATTCCGATTAAATATTTAGAAATATTAGTGTCTTGATAGGGCAAGATATATGAAACATTGTTAAATTTATTGTAAGAAATCAACAGATAAATGAAATACTGGTAGATAATCACCAGTATAACTAACTAGTATTAGAGCGGAAAATAAATATATTAATGTAGAAGATACAGTATTGAAATGAATAGTAGCTTACTATATTACTATAAACAACGAGTTTAAGGATATTAAAATAAAACACAAAATATTTTTATTTTGAATAAGTCCATAAAGGTAGGTCCTTGTTTTACTTTTAGAAGGGTGAAATATTAGATTATATTTTTTTATTTATTAAACAATTAAAGTAAACAGTAGATTTTAAATTGCACTGATCTTTATTATTATGCTATATTAAAAAAAAAAACTCTTTCTCTTGTAGCTTTTATCACACATGGAAAGTATTTTAAATATCTTTCTTAATTTGGATATACTGTATGTCTTACACGTTCTCCAACAATTACCTTAAAATTAAATGTGTTCTTATATTATTGTATCCTTCCTATAAATTGTCTACTATTAACTTCAAGAATACAAAAAAAAATTGTCAGTTCAATTTTCATATATTTATTTTCAAGAAAATTTAATTTCTACTTTAACTTTTTGTATCTGATCACTTCCTTTATTTAAATAGCTTCAATATTAATATTTTTAAATAAAATAAAGGTTGTGTGTATCTCAAGATAAAGCTACCTCATTCAAACCTTATGGTAATTTTATCATAATTGAACTTGAAATAATATGTCTAATTTGGGAGAAAAACCCGTTAAAACTATTTACGCAACTGTTGAGTCTTAAATTTCAAGTAGCTAACAATTTGTTGGTATCAAGCATTAAGAATGCAATATACTTTATAACTTTCTCAAATTTTTAAATCAATATAAAGTGCTACTTTCAGAAGCTGAAAGCAAAAGAAAATTAAATAAATAAATAAATAAAAAACAATCAGGATTCAAATTATACGTAGGCTACCTTAGAAAATACAAATAATGATTGCAAACATTTTGGAAATATCAAGATAAAAAACATCATTGAAAATATTTAGCAACAAAATATAAGGTATTTTGGGGATAGAGAGTATGCACATTTATTGTTTGCAACTTTCAAATAAATTTTAGAATCACAGAGATCTAAGTTTGAACGATTTAAATAGTAAAAATAATACGTATGGGTTGTGTAAAAATAATGAAATAGTTTGAATAGAGTCTATAAATAGTTATGTTATATTCAAATGAAACAAGGTATCTTTCAAGCTCAGAGAGATGCGACGATGGAGAGTGAATGCATTGATGAGAAACAGTGGATCTGAATTTTGAAGCTGTAAAGTGAAAACTTGCTTCATTTTTTTATGAGAGAATGGAATCTAAGACTGAAAGACGGGAGGAACAATAAACTAATTTACGGTGCCATTATCTGATTCAGAATGGTTACTAAAAGACATTAGCAACCAGAAGAAAATAAAAGATGTACCATTTTTCATAAGGGAAGGTCCATCCCAAACTCAGGAGGTTTGTAAACCTGGTAAGTGATCAGTTGCGTCATATTTTAATAAGGGAAGAAATGTTATGGTTATGAGAGATTTCAGATTGTAGAAGGACGGAGGATATCAATAAATAAGAAGGGAGCATTACATTGAGAATTTTTTTTTTACGAAAAGATGAAAGGGTCCATATAGAAGTTGATTTCTCTAATAAGAGCTTTGAAAATATAACAGAGTTTAAGATATTCAACTAATACAGTTGTAAGAGATAGGTCTGGTAAACTATTAATTGCTCAGCAGAGAAGTCTTGTAAGGGAGCTGGGTAATTAGAGTTATTACATAGGGTAGCTGGTGAAAACAAGATATGTCAGGAAGACAATGAGACGGCGGAGAAGCAGTTGAATATTAAGTTTATCTGTGACTTGCTTATTGGCAATTTTACAGCTTCATCATTGAATAAATAAACTTTAGTCATGAATACTGATTTCCTCTTAGGTAAAAGACGAGCAGAAAACTGTTGAAGGTAAATGGTAACATTTATATTTCAAATGTGATTTTTCTGAGCTTCTTAAATTTCTATTGAATTTTGTGAACTCTAATTTTGGTACCCTTGATTCAACATTGATTCAACAGCTACAGGATCTATTTCATAAAACTCATATTTTAGAAACTTTAACTAATACCTAAATTCTTAGGGCGTGACAGGAATTCTGCAGAAAAATATGGCAACTAATACAATATGGTTATTGTGAATGAAATGACTATTGAATTTTTTACGATGTGATATGACAGACATTTAAAAGCTATTGAAGAGGCTTTGAGGAAGGATCTGTGAAACTCATTATGTAGAAGATTATCTTCAGTATCCATTATTGTTCATTTTAGGAGAGGTGGGTACCGTTTTGAGATGTTTTATGTATATCTAAGCAGTTACAAACAAATTAAAAGAGACATCAGTCGTTCAATTTAATTAAAAACTTTTGATATCCTGACAAGATGAAACTGACCAATTTAGATATTTGTTTAATCAATTTTTGGTATGACATGACTTGTGTACATAAATTTTGAATGTTACCGGTTACTCTACACTAAAACCATTTGAGGGTTGAACTGAGGGTTGAAGTGTACCAAGACACATTACAGTACTTCATAAATGTATCTAAGTCGAGACAAAGTTTTTCACACATTCAGAATAGTATTAATAATAATACTAATTATAATGGAATAATTAAAATTGTATTAGGTTAAAATATGTATTAGTTAAATTAATATAAATGTATATTAGGCTTTATTTAATTGTAAGATGGATAGTATAAATTATTATGTTTGTATTTTTGTCACAAAAGCAAATAATCTAACTAAGTCACAAACTAAGTGTTGTTAGTTTTGTGTATGTATAAGCTATGGCAGTTATTCTAGGTGTTATTTAATTCATACATAATATGCATACAAAACATTTTTGCCTATCAAATATTAAAATATGGATAAAATAATGGAAACTTTTTTTTGTCTTTTAAATATTCAAATATTTTTTTTTTGTGAGATCCAATAAACTCCTTATTTGGTCTAACCTATGTACATTTAGAACACAGTGATTGTAGTTTTATCATATGCAAATCTTCGAATACGATGACATAATTATCCGTTTCATTATCACATTCGGCCAAACCAGAAATATATTTTGCCAAAGCAACACCATATATACCTATGCAGTCATTAAATTATATGAATACTTGAATAAGTAAATTGGAAATTCTAATATATAAATTGTACTACTCTAATACTTATGAAATCGTATGTAATATCGAAATACATGTTTACATTTTTAATTAAAGACAAATAGGACTTATATTTTGTATTTTTAGTTGTCTGAAGATGAATAATTGCGAAACATCTGTCACAATATGTTCATTTGTGAAATTTTAAACGCGTTTTATTATTTAACTGAAGTTAATTTTGGTGTATGTACAAGACAAATACAATTTATTATTAGCAGAACCCAAAAATATAACTAATAGTACATAACTGCATCGATTTATTTGTATGATAATTTTTTTTTTTATATATACACACTGAATAAAATGTTAACGTAAAATATGTAAATTAATAATTTATTATTTATCTATCGATATCTATCATTTATTTCAGAATGTCTCTATTTTATTCAATAATGTAATTGCTTGTCAAAATGAATTTGTAACGGATAGATTTTAATGTTAAACTATACGTGACCTATATTGTTTAACGTGGCGAAATACTTAATGGACATTTCCTCGTTGTTAAATAAAGGTTACACCATTCGACACAATGCAAGGAATGTTGTGTATTTTTTGTTAACAAGTGGGTCAGGCGCTCTCCTCAGCAGACTCCTCACCGGAGTTGAGCGGCTAGCTCGTGTTGTAGCTTTCATTGAGAGAGTGTAATAGAAGGGGTAGTTGTGCGCGCGCAACATCGGGGAGGGTTAGACGCGTGGGTGGTTCGGGGACCGCAGTAAGATATGGACCGAACTAGTGACGGCTCCAAACCACCTTTTCGAGCTTAGTGCTGCCCGATGTGTTCCTGACCTGACCTGTGTCATGTTGTTGTGTGACGGGCGTTGTGTGAGGTTATATAGTTAAAGTTTGACAATACCTTTAGACACTCGTCCCTTGTCAGTACGATTCGGCATATCAGATTGTGGAGTGTTAAGTTTACAATGGCGGCAGGAATTGGCGGTGTGTTGATGATTGGCGCCGGTCTCGTTTTACTATTAGCTACCCTTAGACTCAGTGACGGTTCGCTATTACTCGCCGGCCCGCCCAGGATCAACATTTTGCCAGAACCTGAAGGCTCTACCAACGCTCATCACTTGCAGAAACATCAGTACCGACAACAGAGAAGGACAACGAGAGATATGGAAGAACAAGAACATAAACTAGCGGCAGCGGAAAGGTGGTTATTGTACGACTCGGGGAACGGGAACGGATTTGTTGAGTTAGAAGGGATTCCGCCGCCGTCACCTTCGTATAAAAGCGAAAGGCGAAGGAGTCACGAAAAGGTACCGCCAGGGCTTCCGCCACCGTGGAAGAAACGAGATCACCAGGAGGAACATGCCGCAGAGGGAGGAGGGGGAAAGAATCCTCCAGAGATTCCTCAGGGGATAGCTACCCAATTTATAACCCGGTCCGCACGGGCTCGTGATGGATCGGCTCCCTTTGATGTTCCCATGATTGGTGAGTCAATTTTAAAAATGAGATATTTAACATATTATTTATTATTTTTTTAGTTGTGTAATGTTGTTTTTAACGTAAAACATAAATTGAGTAAAAAATGTGTACCATTTGTAAAAAAATAAATAAATGTCTGGAAATTAAAATTACGTTCAACAATAATAGAGAAATAATATGTAATTAAATATACAATAAGTAAAATTAATAGTTTTATATAACTAAATCTTAAAAAAATACGTATAAGTGATAATTTCGAATTAAAAATTTTGCTCAAAAATTACTAACTTTGCAGAATTATAAATTATCAATAATCTTTAAAATTTGTTTTAATTACATAAATACATTGAACATAAGTAAAATATAGTATTATGTTATGCAATAAAAGTACTCGTAGTAATTAATTATAGCTAGCCCAAATATATTTTCATAATTTTGTTTCTTAGTCAAAATACTTCAAGTTTTTCTCTCTATATATATACTTTGTCATAATTGAGATAACATAGTGTGCGTGCTTTATTGTTAGAAACAATTTTATCGTGTACTTTTTTATGAATAACTTGCATTCTTTATTAGAGTAAAAATATAATATTCTTTGGTAAGCTCTCCAGGGGGCTGCGTCCTTAAACATTTCCCTTATTTCCATAACGCGGATAAAAACAAATTTAATGAAAGACAACATTTTAAAATAAATGTTGGTTTCATTTGTGTTTTTTAATTTTATTTTTCATTATTAAAACTTTTGTTTAAGTAAGCACACGGTTTATTTAGAGAGATTATTCAGGAATTAATATTTTGCTCCTAGTGATTATTTTGGGTGTAAATTATGACTAATATCTCAATGTATTGAATAGAAACAAAATAAAAATTGTATTTATTTAAAAAATAATATTTAATAAATTTTAAATATTGTAGTTTAATTTATTGAATTAATACCTAAAAGTTTATATTACAGTACTTACAGTTCTATAAAAAAACGTTTTATAAATAAACTCAAGAAGGTTTACGCAAAAGAAGGTAATCTATGAATTCCAACAGTTGTTGACCCTGTATTGATTATGCTATTTATTAACGTTGGCAAAGTCTATTGATGGTCTATTTTAGAACAGGTTAAAGAAGTACACATAACGAGATATCAAATATATAGAGGAAAAAGGATAATATATGCCCAAAATATACATAATATACATTAATATACATAATTATAATATTTCAACAAGACATAAAATAAATTATTTATAAGTATTGCTTATATTTTACTACGTAAATACTAATTTTAGTATGTTTAATTTTATTTTAAACCGTGTTTTTCGCGAATCTATCGTTTTAATTTTGCTATTTTCATGTTCTTTGCTTGTAAAGGAAAGAAACACTAAATTTAGTATGTTTAATTTTATTTTAAACCGTGTTTTTCGCGAATCTATCGTTTTAATTTTGCTATTTTCATGTTCTTTGCTTGTAAAGGAAAGAAATACAATTTTAATTATTCATTATTTAATATGAAATTGTGGTGTATGTTAAAAATGAAAGATCTTTTTCTAATGCAGACACAGTTATTATAATTACAATTTCAGTGTTAGAATTTAGAGAAAAATGTAACTTCATATTTTAAATTTTATTCAAAGGCCCCGAAAATTTAATAACAATAAATTCAAAAATAACAATTTTAGTTTTATATGTAACGTGGTTAAAATACAGAAGTAGATATACACAAAAAAGAGTAAGTTGGAGAAATAATGATTTATTGTTTTAGTAAAATAGATTATTTTCTATACAAACATCACCAAAAGTCATTAGAAACCTAATTAATTATTGTTTTAATAATTAATTATGAGTTCAAGGTGTTTGACAGAAATATAGCGGCACGTGCGCTAACACTCGCCTACACTTTTATTGACTTTCAAAACAGGCCTGTTTATTACTTACAATACAAGAAACCCGGTGTATCTGTATAGCACACATATTAAATATCACAGTAGTCCTCTCCCCCACCCTCCAACTCAAATTTGATTTCCCTTTTTAGTCCACGTTTTGAACAAATTTTACAATTTTGTCGGATAAATAATCCACATATTACTTACCGATTTGAAGTAATAAATCTCTAGGATATTTGGCTCCTTCCTTACTTGAGAAAGTATTTGTAAATTATATTAACAATTCTTTATTTTTTACATCCTTTTAACGTATTTCTACAAAAGTTCAACAATTTTGAATAACCATATATCACCGTATAAAACTATAAATTGAAGTCTTTCGGGCAGACCGTTAATGATTGACAAACATGTTATTGAGGCTCCTTATTATTCATAAAACAACCTAAAGGACAATAGTAATAAAATTCAAAATGTTGAGCTATCTAAAATATAGTACTAATTATTTAAAAATTAAATCTTCATATTTCACTGTAAAGTTTATACCATATTTAAAGTGATGTATAAATGCTTGTCTTTTATTAAAATACTGTTAACGATACAAATAATATGGATTACGTAATCCGTATTTCATTGCTATTTGTTATTGTTTATAGGCAAATAATACATATCATTGTTAATACCCCCCCCTCGACACTTTAGGTGTTTTATAAAGATTAATTACTGTTATTGTCTAAATAACAAAATAATAAGCCTCTTTCAACGTAAATTATGACTTATTTAAAATTGTTTACGCAGAATATCAACTTACCCCAAATTAAACAAATGTGAAAATAACAAGTAATGGGAACTTGGATCATGTTTATCACATTGTTTAATAGTAAATCTTATAGATCTTTCATTATAATATGCATTTTTAGACACCCCAAAAGCGCAACAAAATGTTAATTTTTTGTAGGTTGGTTTTAATGTTCCATTTTTAGATTTGGTCATAAACGCTTAAACTTCTTAAATACCTGCATATAAATTTTACTCAAAAAGATAAATTTGGTTATTATTTTTTTTTTTTTTAAATATAATAACTGCTTATATATTTTGTAATATGATTATTATTATTTGTTATTCTAGTTGTTTATTATGAATACCAATTTACAAGTTTTTAATTCACTTTATGCTAACATTATTTTTGTTTTAATAGAAGGTATTCATTTTCTACAAGGTTATATCAGAGTTACATATCCAAATCCTTTAAATTATCCATGATTGAGATTAAAAAGTCACAGTAACTTTATATTTAATCCTAATAAATATAAAAGTTGATGATTTCAAATCTTAACTTTTGTTTGGGCCTATAAATAGATTTTAATTAATCTACGTTTTCTCAAGTTTTACAGAAAATACATTTTTGACACTGTTTTGTCTAAATTGTAACAAAAAAAATTATTAATAACATATTAGTTTATTCTTGTATATTATCTAGGTCGCAAAGTTTTTCCTACGATTATGAAATAGACTGAAAAATAGACTGAATTTTCTTTATGCACACGAAGCAAACATTTCAACTTGATCTAGGTAGTGTCTGAAAATAACAAACCAATACCAGTACGGCATTGCCTGATAGATAACTTGATCATACAATTTGCTTTTCTCTCTCACATAATCGACTTTGGAACCTTTACATTTTCCTCTCACACTTATATTATTCCTTTCTAATAAAATAATTGGTTGTACTGTTGTTTTCATAAACAATAATTAATAAGATGTGGAACAAATAAAAAACACGTATGTTAAAAAATATATCAACATATAAAAGCACTTCCACTACTAACAACTAAAATATTTTTTCTTAATAAAACAGCAGATAAAATATTTTAAAACTTTATCTAAGCCTATATAATTTTCTTTTGTGGTTTCCTGTTAAATTGTGTTTTTGTTTAACTTCATATATTTGTCTTTTTCCACCATATTAAAAAAAAAAAAACACTAGAACTTGACAAAAGGTGTTGCCTAATGTATGAACAAAAATGCATCAAAGTGTGAACTATGTTTTTTTTGTTTTTGTTTTACAAAATAATTCATACAGGCCACATTTTTGTCCATGTTCAAATTTTATATCCTATCTATGTTTTCAATATCTTAACCCAATTGACTTTTCAACAAATAGTTCAATAATTTTTTAAATAGTTATATTATAAAATTGTTTAAAAATATTTTTTTCTGATAATATCATTTGAAACTAACTAAATTACATGATACAATATATGCTTTTATTTAAATACATCAAGCTCAACCTCTTTTGTTGAAATAAAATAAATTTATTGCCGCAATTGTAATTTCAAACTTTTACCTTACAAAATTAAAACGTGAAAACTAATATTCCTGTTCAAAATATTTTATTAAATCTTATAACACGATAAAAACTTACAACTTTATAATGTAAAATAGTTTGGATGTTCTATGCTAATGGTTAACAATATTTTATTTTATTTAAATACAACCAATCTTTTGAAAATACGCATCAATCTACACAATCTTATGAAAACACTTTCAATAAAATTAACTTCAAAAATAAATTCTCATTTCCACTCTAAATATAATTGGTCTAGATTATTTTTTCATATAACCAATGACCATAAACATTTCTGAAATGTGTCGATAAATTGAGGACTAGGAATAAAAGATGGTATTAATGTTTTAAGAAATTTTACACACGTAACTTTTTAGACTCGTCAAAAGAAAATCTAGTTATTTAATATTATTCCTCAATTGCGTTCTTAAAAAAACACACTTTTCTTTGGAAGCTATTTCGAAATTTATTAAGCTCTAAGGTTGTATGAAAGCTGAAACAACTACTAAATTTTAATTAATTTTAGTACACTTTTCTCAGAGTAAGAAACAACTTTCGGTCAATATACAAGGTGTCTTACAATATACAAGGTGTCTTACAATATACAAGGTGTCTTACAATATACAAGGTGTCTTACAATATACAAGGTGTCTTACAATATACAAGGTGTCTTACAATATACAAGGTGTCTTACAATATACAAGGTGTCTTACAATATACAAGGTGTCTTACAATATACAAGGTGTCTTACAATATACAAGGTGTCTTACAATATACAAGGTGTTTTACAATATACAAGGTGTCTTACAATATACAAGGTGTCTTACAATATACAAGGTGTCTTACAATATACAAGGTGTCTTACAATATACAAGGTGTCTTACAATATACAAGGTGTCTTACAATATACAAGGTGTCTTACCGAATTACACAATTCTTTCAATAGGGGTCTTAGGTAAACAAGTGGAAACGCAAATAACTCTCTTAATTTTGGAGAATATATTTAGGATTTTAAGTAAAGAAAAACAGCACCAATTTTAATATCAAATTTTGAAGTATAACTAACTGCCAGAGAGAACTATCACGAGGAGTTAGTTTATTAACAAAAATTATATTTGTCCATAATAATGGTGTTGTTTTAAGGACTTGACAAATTTCTGTAAGGTAATTATTGTACATATTAAATTTCTATAAAGATAAAATAGAAAATTGTTATACTTTAAAAAATAAAAAATAAAATTAGTTTAAAAAAATTGTAAATACATTCATATAATCATATAATAAATCTTCTTTAATTTATAGTTCATCGAGATGTAGTAATTTCTTTTAGAAAAATATTTAGATTGATCAAACAAAGAGCAACCTACTGTATTTTTTTAAGTAATGATGTGTAAAAACACCAATTAATAAAAGTATTTGTGGAAAATAATTGGAAAATAATTGTTTACTTTGTGGAGTACGAAAGAGTTTTACTCCTTTTTAGAAAAAGAGAGTTATTCAAACTATAAAGAGTTATTTGTTCCATGTAACTATTGTAAAATATTAATTTGAATCGAAAGTTGAAATGTGCAATAAGAGTAATTGGAATTATGATCAGTAGTTAAAGAATATTTTTTTTGTATATATAAATTGTAAATCAAAGATCAACAGAGGTTTTGAACAACATATAATTTCATTTATAACCTACGATACATCCATATCAACTATAATTTTCGTAGAAACAGATAAAATCTAATATTAAATTGATATTCAAAACTAGTCCAGAACTCCATTAATGTTAAGGCATAGTGCCCAATCTAATTTGTCGCTATAGTAATATGGTGCACAGGGTAACCATAGTTACTTATAGATTTAGATACAGTTCGGTTGACATGATAAATTCAGAAAGTTTTGGCTGTATATAACTAACGAGAAGCCTGAAAATACACTGACATCCACTTTAATCTACTCTATATATCAGAGTTTATTAATACGGTTTGAGCCAAATTTATCAGACTTGTCTAAATATAAAATTATAGCTCCAGGTGTAACTCACATATGAAAAGATTACATGTGACTTTAGATGTTAAATATACGATAAAACTCTTGTTCAACCATATAAATCATTATTTTAAACCTTGTAATCATATGTTATCATTTGTAAAATTGTATTTATAAACGAGATGTTCAAGATAAATTTGTATTGAAGTATCTTGACCATATACTACCCCAAAATTATTTTATCTGTAGACAAAGGAGTCTTGACGCATAGTGTTTCAAAAGTGAATCAATTTAAAACCAACGCATCAACCTCATTGTCAACGTAACAAAGAGCAATATATATTGATAATTAGACTAAAATTATAATTAAGTTGCTTAAAATAAAGCTTTCTCTGACACTTTTCTTTTATAGTTAAAACCATTTCAATGGAACTCACAAGATACCAAGTCTAATTTAAATAAATCTACCCCCTCCCCCATACTAAATCATACTGAGACAAAAATCGTACTGAAAAAGCTCCTTATTCCAAAAACATTGCCGCATTGAAATATCTCTAAAAAAATATATTAATAATTATTGTTAGGTGAAAATAAGATATACATATTTTAAGTATATATAAAGGTCTTTATAATAATACGGATTTATATGGGGGAAAACTTTTAACGCAATATTAGATTTATTATCTCTAAAACTGGAAATAAAAAAAAACTTTTCTAAAAAAAAATGATAGACTTATTTTAAAGTTATTCGTGTTACTGAGAGAAATTATGCACTTTATTTTGAAATTTGTAAATATTATAATGACTTTAGAAAATGTGCTACCACATAGTGTGACAAATGTTTGGAAAACATGTTGACTGAAGTGTCAAAAAAATTGAATTACACACACACACACACACACACACACACACACACACACACACACACACACACACACACACACACACACACACACACACACACACAAAATAAAACAAATAGAAATAATCATAGTATGTGAAGTTGAACACACATGAGAATATCTGTTAGTTCACAATATGTTGATAATTAAACAAATTCCTTGTTGACATTTTCCCTATAAAATGTTTCTCTCAATATTTATACTTTCAACATTACTTTTCTAAAAGCTATAAACTACAATTTTCTGAAAACAACAAACTTTTTACCATGTAACAAACAGTAAAAATATAATTTATTTATAAATGAAACTATATTTTCTTATATCATGTAGTGGAAAAAGTTGAAAGTTTGCGTGCTCAGTTCTAAGGTTGGCTATTCTAGGTAAGCAACCGCCTGTTGAAACCTCTTCTACCTATATATATATATATATATATATATATATATATATATATATATATATATATATATATATATATATATATGTATATGTATTATTGACGTTCCATATTGCATGTTTCAAGTTCTAAATATAAAACCATTGCTAAAGGATCAACCCGAGCTAACTTAATGCCATATTTTGCCACGCTATTTCTACAAGCACGATAACCGAATTAAAACCCTGCATTGAATGAAAAGCACCAGTCTGCTGCGGTACGACAACGTTCGTGACATTTGTGTTTATCTTGGAACTAACTTCAACTTATATTATACATACTGATAAATTAATAAAGTCTTTACATTTTTAGAAGCTCACTCGAAACTTTAAACTTAAATATAAGTGAAAAAAATCAATTACATAATTAATTATGTTTTATAGAGAAAAGATTGTAGTTGTTAACAACCTTCTTATTATTCATTTTTATTAAATTCAGGTTATACTAGATAATAACAGAAATCATAATATATCATAAACGTTATCACACGGATAAACGAAATGTGAAGTAATCAAAAGTTATTCCACAAATATTTCTGGCGATGTATTTATTTGTCGATCTAAAGAGAAGGGGTGTTTACCAATATATTTACAATTAAAATCTTAAAATAAATATTTTATTTAATGTGTAATAGTATGAAAAACATACCAAAGAATTCTGTAAATGGTCGTCATTTGGACATTTTAATTAAAAATATCTGACTTTCAATATAGTTGATAATATGAGCACGTTATTGTCCTCTATACCAAATTCCATTTTCCTATATAAAACCCATTTGTTTCTATTATTTAACATATTAAAGCGATGTTTCCAAAACAGGTTAAATGATCAATCATAACAAAAATTAGTACAGGAAAATATTTCGCGTTTCCCCATAAATTTGAAACGGTAGGAATTATACTTTTGTAAACAGTTGAAAATTAAAAACTTTGGGTTACATTTTAGACGAAATCTGAAGGATTCTGATTGTTATTATTAATTTAGTTGTTGTTTTTATCATATTGATGGCCGATAACAGCATTGAAAAATGGTCTTCGTTTTTATAAGGAAGTGTTGCGCAATTATTCGAAAAAAGGTCAATGGATGGCGGACTGAACTACTCGAAGTTGAAGTGGCCTATTTTAATAAGGCTGCCTAACTTTGCTCTACCTCAGTTCCCTTCAGGCTCGACAGGGAATAAAATAATTAGTCTGTTTAATTTCCCAACAAAGCTGGAAAGTAAACAAACAATACATTTGGGAACATAGTTTTTTGAATTATCGTAACGCTTTTTGACTTGAGGAATAAGTTAAATGATTACTATATCGTCCGTCTGTAGTTGTAATTGGTATGGTTTTCTATATGCTAGCCCTTCAGTAACAATAAAATGAAATATACAAATTTAAAATCTGATTGAGAACCTTTTTCACTAAGGTTAATATTGCATTATTTTGTTTTGCTTACAACTTATATTTTTAATTATTTAATTTGTAAATTGATGTGATAATAAATTTCAGGCTTAAGCCAAACAGAATGGAATAGAATCAAATCATTCTGTTGAGACTATAAATTAAGGGCCCTGTTGTTGTAGGGGTAAAAGCTGTCTCAGAGTGCTACCTGAAAGCTTCATAGTTTTAATGATTGTAGTAACTATTTTTTGACTAATTATACTTTTCCTCATTTCCTTATTAAACTAACCTCTAACCTCCCTCGTCGTGGTCTATTGGTTCTTTCTCCAGCACTACATGTTTCTTGCCAAAACCTTGGTCAGTTGGTTGCTCCAACAACTCCGGGTCGTATATGTTGGTTGTCCCTACAGCACTGTAGCTGAATCTACATTATGATAACATTTTATAGTTATGCTCGGTTCACAAATCCTTGTTACCGAGAAATATCATTTCGCATTTTTCAAAATGGCTGACTATATTAAAATTTCAAAAAATTGTTTTTCGAAATAACTGTTTACTTATAACGTCCTACAACAGCTCAATTTTATCAGATTTAAAATTTGCACCAAATATACATACAAATCCATTTTCCAAAATAAAAATTATATTTAAACGAAAATTTAAAAGAACTTAAATTAAAAAATACATATCAACAAGATACAACGTAGACCGATAATCGGAATTTTAGTTGAAATTTAATCAAATTTATCAAGGAAGTTGTGTTGTATAATTCGTTGAATAAATATAGTTCATTAATATATTTTTAAAATATAGTTCACAAATTTCAAAATGGGAACTGATTAAAAGATTTTCTTGTGATTTCTATTTCTTGTCTAGACTGTACTTGGACCCCAATATAGATCTGTTTTAACATGTTTTTTATCAACATGTAATAAACTAACAAGGTTGAGCTGTAGAATGGGAAACAATACAAACATTAACGTTAAAAAAAACACGAAAAACATATCAACGAATCAGCTGTATGAATAATGTCTTTGATTACTTCTTCTCAAGAATTAGTACATTTCAAATCAATAAATTAATTTGATGCAATGTACTTTAATATTTTAGGAATCAATTCACCCACTTAGAAAGAAAGACTAATTCTTCTCTTGTCAAACAGAGTGAAAGCGATCTCACAGAAAAAGTCGGACGACATGTTTCTTTTTGTTACAATCCATCACAGCTCTTCATTCTGTTCACTCTCTATAATGTAATTTTATCCTCAGTTATTCTACACTATCCGAGTCTTGTTCTATAAATTAAAATATTAACTAATACTCGGCGTGCATCTGATATGGACCCCACATTCGTTTCTAATTTTTATATCCAGATGTTTGTCGGTATCGCTTTAGTACCAACATAAGTATATTTAGACTTTATATACCACATAGATAAACAAGAACTACTCAAAACTGTCTACAAATTTTATAATTTCTTTATAATTTATTTTGTGTAACAATCATAATTGAATTTTTGTGAAACGAAAATCTCTTACTATTTCCTAATTTTTATCTTAGGTTTTTAATAGTTTTAGTAGTGGAAGAAAACTGTTTATAAATCATTGACAAATGTTTTAACAAGTTAAAATGCGACTTTATGGGGAATACACGTAAAATGTTACAACAGTTTTCTAGATAACAATGCTAGAACAACGATTCGTAAATTCGAAACTTAATATCTAATATTAAGATAATGGAACAAAACTCTTTACAACCTTTACTAACACACACATATATTTTAACCAAGCGAATATTTCAACCTAAACTGGTAAATATTTCAAAATCTCGACAATCGACGTTCCTACCAACAAAATCGCAGAAACTAACATTTACGCATTAGATATTCTTCAAAAGCCATTGCAGACGTAGACATGGTGCTATAAATGTGCACACAAAACAGTTGTATATAACTTTTATTTATATATAAACATTTAGTAGAAAATCGTGCAATAAAAAATAACAATAACAATTTTGATTTATTTAAATATTCACTGACACCGAAGGATGTATAAACACGGTTACACATTTTAAAATAGCAATTAAAAATTGATATTACCCTTATTATTCTGATTTATTTGTGTATTTTTAGCGGTTTAAAGCTAAAAAAAGTCTCTGTCATCATCGTTTTAAAAAGAGAAGACAAGAACATAAAATAGAAATACTAGCCCTTCAATATTCTCATAGCGTCAGGAAGAATATTCGTCATAGAAAGAAAACAAGAGTTGACCTTGACCTTATAGGAAAGATAATAGAAAGAAATCTTACTCAATTTTACGTAAAGAATGGTTTAGATTCAGTTAGGGTACCTCAGGATTCCTGCACCCATACTCATTATAGTACATTATTTGAAAAAGTGGACCGTTAGTAAAATTGTATTATTTGGAACCAACTACTACTTGACCTATCCCTTACGATTAACGAGTGCCTGTAAATAAGTTGTGGATTAAAATTATTATATGTGGACTAATTTATCGTAGCTTTAATAGTTTCAACGAAGGCAAAAGAAGAAGGAAATAGTATTGTTTACATAAGGAAAAGTATATACAAAAATCTGATTTATACATTCAAATCAAATTCCTCTATTGTATTTTAAGTTTCATATTTCAAGGTTTCTACAGAAGTGTTGACCCGACAAATTGGCTTAAGCTCGCTGAAGGTACATTCGATTATTACTGAGCTAATGACTCGGGTGCTCCGAGAATATTCAATATCTCTATGGTAACATTGTTGCGGGTAATCATGTGTTCCATTTGAGACAAAGAAGTCACGAAAATCGTTTTAAACTTATTTTATTATACTTATCGTTAATAGAAAATTGTAGGAATATAGGTTTGTATCGTTTATGTTTGTTTCTTTTAATTTATCGTTTCACTGCATGATCGGAACAAACGAACAATTAATTGGGGGAAAAAATTGTTTCTAAATACCTTTTAAAAGCTCAAAACGATCTCAGATTTTTTTTTTTTTTTTCAAAAATGAAATAGATTTGGCGCCGATATTAGATTGATATGTTTTCATTGGTTTAACTTGTACCAATATCTACATAGGAGTACTGCCCTACTAAATAAATAACAAAATAATAATACCAACTTACACATAAACCACAGTGATTTCTAAAACTAAAACTGTTAAATTAAAACTAATTCCTGTACTAGATTGTAATGAGTTTACCTTATAATTTTTTGAATTGTGTTTAAACAGCTCTTTAACCAGCCACTATTTTGTAATCATTTAAAGATAGTTAAAAGTTAACTAACGTTATATTTAGATAGGATATACCGATAAATAAAAGGATTTATATTGTAATTGTTCAAATGTGTCAATCACATTATTTAGACCGGTCAGTGGCTGAGTTTCCATTAATCTAGAAACATTAACCAAAAATAGCTTTGAGTCGAAGATTTTGGTTTCCTGTTCTAATTAGTCTTTAGGGATATAAAGTATGAACGTTGGTAGTTGAAAAAACAAACAAAAACAATAATTCATTTTTGAAAGCATATTCCAAAAGCCATTTTGATAAAAATTTTATGAAATTAGAGTTTATGAATTTATTAAATCAGTATGGCAAGCCGCAGACATAGTATGATTAAACCTCAATTATAATATTAGTTACTGTATTTTAAAAAAATATGATTATTGGTTTTGTGGACATTAAATGTAGCTCTTTGAAACGTTTAATTTATTTTAAAATGTATTATTAAATCTCATACAGCTACTACCTACAGAGCCACGTGACCCATCAATATTCATAAACAGAGAAGTAACACCATTAAAAAAAAAAAAAATCCTGACAAGGTCAGCATGAGGGAGAACAACTGGTACTGGCTAGGGTGGTCCGTCGCGGCCTCCCGCTCGCAGTCTGTAGAAATGTTACAGACTTTAGTTATTCAGTACTCCAATATTTCTTGAAATTTTTTAATATCGAGAAAAACAAATACCACTAAGTTGTGTGTTGTAAACAAATTTGATACCACATTTCAATATAATTGGTCCACTTTCAATTTCACAGTTATCAAAACTATATACAAGATTGTTTCCAATTTAAATAAAAATCCAATTCATTGTAAAAACATGTTACTTCATTCGTTCTACATTTACAAATATCCAAACTCTCCGTGTAATGTCTTAAAATGAAAATATCACGTGTGAAAAATATCAGGCGTTTCAGGTAGGTTTGAAAATAAAAAACCTGAAATAGAAATGAAATTAAAAAATTTCAGAAGTTTACAACACAGATCATGGTGGAATTTGTTTTCTTGAAATTTAAAAATGTTCAAGTTATATTTTGGTGTACCGGACAATCTTCTAGCATGCGGCCAGGGTTTTTAGTAACAAGGAACACTTGGGACCGACCAACCTAAGCGGATTAGTGTAGTTGGCTGGCTCTGCCTCTTGCTGACTTTGCTCGGACTATAATATCACAGTTATTATACACTGGAACACCACTCATCAGGAAATAGTTTGCTCCTTGCATTGATAATGTTATTTACAATTCATTGGGATTACATTTCCAGTATTTAAAAATATCTATCGAAGTATTTAAACCCTGGAATGATGTTCCTGTTTTAATTGAAAAACTATTCTTTACCCCTACCACTCATTGACCACGGAGGCTGATGACGTAGTTTTAATGGAAACATATATGAACCGACTATTGATTAAACTTTACTTTCATACATATTTAAAAGTTACATGAAAAGTATATCAAGTTTTAGAGTTAGTGTCAGGAACAAGTAAATAATAATTTATTTGATATACGAAATATTTCTTTTGCTACGAATCTTGAAAAGATTGTAATTCATATAAATGGAAACATGACAAAGATAAACAATAAGGTTTGTTGTTTTGTTCAGATCATATATTCCAGTGGGAATGTTTAATAATAAATGTTTTGTAACTCATTTTAAATTTTTCGTTCTCGCCATTAGATTCAATATTTTGGAGTTAGAGATGTAGTCGGTGGACCCATGTATAGTAGTTTTAGAACCGTATAGTTTGAACCGTCTTTGATTTTAAATACGAAAATGTAAAAATAGTAATAACATAATTACCTTGGACATACATTTTTCTGCCAAGTTGCAAATAACATTATTTCATACAATTGGTCAATAAATCTCGTAAGTTCGGAATTAAGAATAATATTCTCATGAGTCAAATATATGCAAGGTTTAGTGATTTGTAAATGTGGAAGCCCCTGTAGTTGCGGATTAGCTAAGCCAAGCCACAACCTCGCAGCGCTGGCTAATAGTATCAAGGTTTAATACCTGACAGATGACCTAAAGAAATGCGTGACCCGATTGTATATCACTCTGCCTTTGTTTAGTAATAGGTTATTGAACTTTTCAAATTTCGCTTTCACTTTAATTTCATTTTCTGTTTGTATGAATTTGTAGTGATGTAGAAAAAAAAATTCATTTCCTGTTAGGGAACAAGTTTCCTATGTCTGTGGGTGGTAGAGTAAAATCCGTACAATACAAAACTTGCAAAATAAATGGAAATGTGCTTCCTCATAGAGAAAAAGAACCTTGAAACTTTTTGCGCAGTTTCGAGTTGCGCAAGAATCAGTTTATTTCTAATAAATAAAACATAGAAATGAAAATGAAATGGACATGTTGCACCCTCATTGAAACAAAAGTACCGAAAAAGTAAAGTCTGTTCATGTTTACAGTAGGGTAGGAACTATTTTCTCCCTGGATAAGATACAAAAGGTATGTCAAAAAATTCTTAAATGAACATAGTGTTTACTCATTTTAACAAGGCATCGTAATAGTGTACTATTTTTCCAACCAATATCAATACAAATGCTAATAACATTGATACAGACGTTGTCTGATTGAGCAGTCTAGTGAGCCATGTTTCAACCTCAGGTAACTCGAATTATAGTCCGCTTGGTTATAGTGGTTTCCCATTCTGAATAGCTTTTCAGCATTAAGTATGAATATTAAACAAAAAACAACTAATGAAAAGTAACTTAGTTTAAGTAAGGTTAGGTTAGGTTATTCTTTTCTTACATTGGTTTTGGATTTGATTTGAATTGTGATGAGTGAAAAAAATCAGTTTAAAATACCCTATACACACCAGTACATATTACACAGTCAAAACAAAACATATCCCTCCCTATTAAAAAATTTAAAACATAATATATATAATAATATACTAACCCACGATAATAACCATAATAAACTTACAATAATTTTTTTTTAATACGTATAAATAGAAAAGATAGATAATAGAATATGTCAATAAATAGAACACAATAAAATACATATAATAAACAGGAAAGAAACCCAAAATCACACAAACAAAATAACAAAGATTTACATTTTATCGAAATAGTTTAAATTTTGAGATAATCGAAGAAGTCAAGGTTCTTTTTTGAGTTTCCAATAATAACAATCGAGTTATCGAAAAAGATTGATATATTTTAATGTATAATTATTATTTTAGAGAATAAAATATCATAACAATTATAATATATAGTGACTGACGCAAGGTCATAGTAGGGCAATTAGGGAAATGTGAGAAAAATAAAACATCCTTGTATAACAAGGAAATTCTTTAGGTGCGTTATTCTGAATGCTTAATTAAAATTGGACGGGAATTGATTATCACTTTAAAATCTGCAAACAACAAGTAGAGGACATTTCGAAACTTATTTACCTTCAAGATATTCGACTAATTGGAAGGTACTACCTTTGTTGTAGAATAAATTTATTTTAGAATCTGTCAGTTATTTTTTTCGGAAACTCTTTATATGAGACATGTTTATGAAACTGAACAACGATAAATTAATTTCTATCGGTTTATGTCTACAAAAATATTATGTTTGACATTAAATGTGACTGAAAAACCCCCACAATACTCTAACATATAATTAAAACTTTCTTAATTTTAATTTCAGAGATTATTTGGAGAATGTCAATGTTTTATGGTTTTATTAATAATTCAAATTAGTACAAACCATTGTTAGTCATTGGTACAGTATATTTGTTTCACTTTTACCTAGAGTTAAAATATTATATGCACAAGTTGACACGTGGTAGAAAAGGACTTGATATACGCTGTTTTTGGTAGTGACAGGAAATCGATTAATCCAACAAGACTTCATTTATTAGATTTTATGAAATTGAAGTAATCAGTTTTCAAGATGCTTAAAATTAGTTGAAAGCAACAATATTCAATATTGCTGAGTGCTCATTATGTAGCGTCATTAACGGGTTTCTTGATTTTAAAGTTTCCAATTTCTAAGTTTGTTAATTAAAGTTTACATATAGCACAATTTGTCTTGAATAGCAACTTGTGGGTTCATGAATGATTGCAAATCATTTTAAAAGTTTAACTTTGTCCTGTACATTCTTTATGTTCTTAAAACTGTTTACGCGGAATTTTAATGTATTTTACGTTATTGGTTTTTAATTAATTTTCTTAATGGAAATATTCCCGCTGTAAGCGTACAATTTACGAAACTTTACTTAGAATGACGAACAAAAATTGATTTCAAAATTTTAATTAATATTTAAAATTCATAGAAATGCAATTAACAGTAAATAAGACGAGTTTACCATCAAAATATGATGACTTGGTTCGCTAAATAGTTGTCTTGTTGGTATATTGCAATAATGTAAAACAAGCTGTTGCCGCAGCTCCGCCAGCGTGGAAATCGAGATTCGTGTAATTGTGTTTAATTAGCTCTTATATCATCCTCATGTATGAGTTATTTGTTTAAGTTCAAGACGTAGTATTGTATAAAACGTTACTTGACAGCCAATTATTACATTAAAATGTACCTTATATTTGAACACGTTAAATAAATAGTTAATGGTAGGTTAAGTGAAATTCATTTACCACTTTCCTTGTTACATATAAACCAAAATCATGGATGTCTGTTATCTTTACATTTTGTGTTGGTGTATATATTCATATAAGCCTACCTGAATTGCAAGTATATTTTTTATTTTTTTACAATTTATATTCAATCAGAGCGATACATTTAGCCAAAACAGAGCCAACAATCCGAATTATGTATCCCCCCAATTAATACAGTAACTACCTCGGCTCACATAGAAATCACAGATGAGGCTACATCTCATGTAGAGTACTCTCCCTAGTCGTTTTAAAGTTCGGCTTCCAAAATAAAATTACTTAAAGCTTTGAAACCTGAAAGCGATTTAATTCATTCTATCAATTTACATAGCTATTGTGATATTTTAAAAGATGTTACTAAAATATGTCTATTATATACAGAAAAATATGGATTTCCTGTTTGTACCAACTTGCTTTTAAATGATTTACTAACTGTCTCTAACTAAATATATGTTGAAGCTGAAATTTTTTGAAAAAACCTGATTTCCTATTTTTCAAATGGAAAAAAAATATAACTTGAGATTTAATTTTATAAATACTTTTATGTTGTAGTTGAACAATTTTAAGAAAATGCATAATATTTGCGAAGATTTTGGTTTTCACATTACCCAAGCAGACAAATATCGGTATAACTTGGAAACTAATGAATCAAATTGCACTAACTTATTGTTGAATAATAAAAGCCAAATATTTTTAAATTTAATATACTGTTTATTGAATGACTTTAATATAAAAAGTCTATAGTTGTAGTACAGTATAAGTACTGAAACAATGATTGAAAATGTATTCGAGAGTCGACACCCTTGAGTGCATTCCATCAGTTATAAATTATATTTTTCACAATAAAAAACGAGAATAAAAATCGATAAGGTGGATGTGCAAAAATTGCTTTATAAAGTTTCTTCAATTGTTGATGAATTTATTTCTGATAGAGTAAAATTTATATTCTAATAATTAAAGAGGTATAACAAAACTATATTCTGAATTCATTTAAGTAACTATGTTAAAGTAATTAGTAGAATATAAAAGGAATCATCACCGTTGCTGCGTGACGGTAATAACGGGAGAAATTTCTTATCAAATATTTTTAAAATGGTTTTTGACATATTAATTTATCCTATAAGAAGATATGTGATGAATAGTTTTATACAAGGTATTCTAAAAACAATATATTATTTGTTGGCATGGGATGAAGAGGTGAGTTTTGTTTATCTCTAATTAATGGACGAACATTTTCATTTATCATGGCCATAGTAGGCAACACTCGTAATGAGAATCCTTCACTCTACCTTCTTTGTCCAGACAATCGTTCTATCAATGCCAGACAGAGATAGAGATATCACTCTCAGTGAGGGAAACAGCGTTACCATCACTTTCTACGTCCATTATGAATTTTATTCCAGGAGTGGATTAAGTCACTAGTAATTAAATTAAAAGCCAAAATTAATCAACATCTCACGAAGAATAAATAAGCTTGAGATACGTTGATTATTTGATCACATTTTCGTTAAAAAATAAATAAATTCTTTAATTTGTTATTGATTCTCCATACCGAGTTAGTCATGTGATTTAAATTAACTTCTGTATTTAAAAAAAGTCATTGACATATAATTTGTTTTCCAAGTTTTCATAATTTGTCACTATTAAACGGTTCTTGTGTGTTTGTTAAGGCAAAGAAGTAGGTTTAGAACAGTATCTTATAAACAAATTTTGAGTTTTTTAGGTTAAAACGTAATTTAAAATCGTGTTTTGTAGATCACATGTAAACCACTAATGAAAAGGATCAGTGAAAACTGTGTGAAAAGTCATTTGGTCAGTCATTTGACACATAAAGGAATCTCAAGATTTTGTGATATCCTCTAATTATTTTAATGGATTTCTACAAAAATAAATGTAACTTTACTACAATCTATTTGTTTTCTACATTTTAAACACAGTATTGAAAAACGCATGTACATTAGATGCTAGTTACCATTTTACCAAATAACAAATTCCTTCTAAAATACACATTTTCCTTAATATTGAACATGAAGAATAATAAAATTTCTTATAATGGACCACATTTCTCATATAATAGTCTTCATCTAAAGCCTCAAAATAGCAGTGTACAAATACATAAATCGGAAAAATCCGTACAAAGACAAAAGATAAAAGCTGGTCTAAATCACCCACAAATATATCTCTCCATTATGTAATTGTATTTTTATATATATAAATTTTCTATAACCTTAAAAATTTCAAAGATTTTATAATTTTTTTCGAAAATTTTGAGCACTAGAGGTGATTTTATTTTATCAATACAATCTGCTAATGGACCATCTTCTGATTTTCCGTTATTTTGTCTAACAAATCATTTATCAGTTTAAATGCTTTCTTTATTTAATGAAAGCTGACAAAAATGGTGAAATAAGTCTAATATTAATCGTTATTTAAGTGTTCATTTCTTTTGTGATTCAACGTTCTTTAAAAAGTATTAAAGTAACAGAAATGTTACACACAAAAGTTGACAAATATACATCTAGAAAAATTTATGAAATAGTAATTTTAAAATTAAATAACCGTCTATAAGCACAGATATAAACGGCAGCAAAATGAAATACAGTATTTATCTAAATATTTCAAATACTAATTGACATTACAGTTGTACGAGGTCGTTAAGTCAACTTGCACTAACGAATAGTGAGTTTTGAATGGTTTCTTAACCCAATGAACCGCCTACTATAAAGTTGGGCCATATTAGTCCTTTTCGAATAGTTTTTTAATAAATAAAAAATTGTAATATTATAGAAAACATAAATTATTATATAATATAATATTTCTCAGAAAGAAATAATACAATTTAAAAATAATTCCAATAATGAAAGTATAATTCAAAGAATGAAGATGTAAACAATATTACTGTGTATTGAAAATAAAAGTGTATGTTAACGTTTTAAAGTTAGTATATCAGGAATGTGCAAAAATTAAGTAAAAAGTCACAGAAAAACCTATATATACACCACATAACAAATTTAAAACAATTTTGTTCAAGATATAAAAAGTTTAGCAACGTAGTTGTGAATAAATGTTGATAAAAAAGTAAATCAATTTAAAAAATATACATGTTTCAAATACTATTTTTGATAAAAATAGACTTAGCGAAAAGTTAGTCTTATTTGAAAAATTAAACAAAAATTGTTATTCTATACTAAACCCAAATTGTAACATATCATATATTAGAGACAGGTAAGTAGATCTTATGCATATAATTTAAAAAAAAATAAAAATACACATACAAAGTTTGGAGTTAGTATGTCAGGAATTTAATAAATCTTGCAGGAATCAAAGCCTATACTAAAAATAAAAATGCATATGTATAACATTAAAAAAAAATCTAATTAATTTCAAGTCATACAAAAGTTTTGTAGTATAACTTAATAAAAGTGGGTACAAAAATATATCAATTTAGAAAACGATCAGTGGAAAATAATATTATTTTTTAATAAAAAAAGTGCATATAGCTGCAAAGTTAAACAATTTTTTTTAAAATTCACCGAAAATATTTATTTAATGCAAAATCCAACATGTTAAATATTATTCTTTAGAAAAATGTATATGAAATTTAATTGTGAATTTATACATTTTCTACAATTATACATTTTGGTGTGAAGTAATCCAGAATGAGAAAAGCTGTCTTCACATCACAAACATTTTAACTTTTAAATCACCAACAAACTTGCATAAACATTTATTTAGACTGTTTAAAAACTTACAATAGTTGTGGAATATATTTGTGAAGATAAATCTGTATCGACACATATCAACAAAAGATAAAAAATAATTCACAAAGCAAAAAACTCTCAAAACAATAACTTCTAATGCACTAAGCTGTACTGGAACCTGACAAAATGAGGTTATCAGACACAGGTTTTTTATGACGCATGTCTTGTACAGTTATTTGAAATATTAGTGGAACAGTGGAATAGAATAAAACATGCAATAGATATTAAAATCTTCTTTCTAATGGTATACATATCGTCAAAAAATTAAAATTTTCCTAATCAATATTTGACATTTCGCAAACGAATCGAAAATAAAATGAGAGTGGTTAATTTCGGTTAGGACTTCGTACGATGTATATATCTCTAAAACTATGACAGCTACGATATATGTAATACTTAGTTCAAAAGAAGAGGGAAAATACTATAAAACATTGTGAACTTGTGTTATTTGGACAAATATTAACTTTTACAAAACCTATATGAACAATGAGGTCCATGACATTCCGTCACGTGCTACTTCCTCGAGCCAAAACAAACCAAATGCATTGAACTAAACTATTATATTACGTTTCCTCATATGACATTTAGGTTGTATAATTATGAAACGTTCAAAAATGAGATTTACAATGATGTATAAATTATTCCGATACGATCTTTTTTAGGCTAAAAGTTGAATTTAAAAAAAGTGTTATTTAGGATGAAAAACTTGTTATGAAGTCTTTATTTTGCACAATTTTTATAGATCCTCAACTATAACAGTTAGAACAATTTTTAAAGCCTGGATTGAAAGATGAAGAAATCTTTTATACTGTTACTGTAGATTAGTTCAACAGAAATATGGACTTTTGTAAACTAGACAAAGAATGACGTAATTTTATGTTTTACTGCTATTAATGTTGCTGCGTTACGAAATATACAAATATTTCAAAATTATTTAAATATTATTTATAAATTTTATTGACTTTTGGTTATATGCATATCTTTGGATCATTACCTTTACATCGGTATATAACTAATAATGGTAGGATGATTTTTAGTATTTACCAATGGTTTAGAAATAAGATGGTGTACTAAAAATCTAGGAATACGTTTTCGAATCCATTTTACGTCTTTTTTACATTCAATTTCTTTATCAGGAAAACTCTAAAATAAAATTAATTTCAATAAATATATATATATATATATATATATATATATATATACTTTATCATTGGCTTTTCTGGATTTAGTTAACAAATAGTCAAATAGATTAAATTATGATCTTGGAAGCTAAACTTTTCTGAGATTGGGTCCTGATGAGATATATTTAGCCTATGCACGTAGGAGCTTTTTATGACTCTTGAAATGCACGAAGCTTTAAAAGTGCTCTTTTTACTACTGAGAATCATTTTATTTTGAATAGTAAAGGTGATTTTAATCTATGATATAAATCCTTTTATCATACAATTGTAAACCTATGGGACTCCATTGCTTATATAATAGTTAAAAGTAATTATTTTATAAATTTAAAAATTCAAACAGCGTATAATGAAATAGAATTATTCCTAATAATGTCTTGCTAATTATCGTCTTCCGCTGGACAAATCTTAGTGACATAATATTGTCGGTGTGGCGGTTTTGTAGAGCTTGTTGATTTACACATCATTAAGCATTAATATAGTCTTCTAGCGGAAGAGAATTTAATTAAACAACCCATTTATGATAGGATTGCAAATTTTGGCATGATTTATACAGTAATTCGATTTTAAAATTTTAACATGTTCTTAGTTGCTTAACAAGACGATTTCATTTCAAAAAGTATAGTTTAATGTCACGCCCTTTCCATCCTTTATGTCCCAACTCCTCCTGATAGTTAAAATATATTTTCAAGGAAATTGTGTAAAATTGTTTGGATTTGATGAACTACATTATAATTAGTTTCGTAATACATTAGCTGATTCATTTTAAAATTGCATCACATGAAACAACAATTTTACATGTAATATATAAACAATTTTACTAAATTTATTATGAGCAATGTTTATTTTACAATCACACAAATATTTGTAAGCTGAAAAAAAATTTAAGTTAGTTTATAACCAAGTTTAATTCAAACGATTTTTAAAAAAAGAAGAAATTTTTATCAAAGAGAAACAGGTTGGGGGTATCGTTACAATACAGTTTATACCGATTGTTGCCGAAGTGTAAAAACAATATTTAAAATATAGGAATTTGGAAATTTCAACCTTTGTAAATTCTTATAACTATATCAAGGTTTACGCAGATTTAATGGAAGGAAACCAATGGAAATAACACCATTTGAAAGCTGGGTGTAAACAAAATTACCAATTTTGAATTATGGTAATATTATAGGAAGAGAGGGATAATAAACAGCAAATCGATACTTCACACAATATTGAGACAAAACAAGGAAAGCAATATAGAGAAATTATGAAGAACGAATAACTTACGATTTAAACGAGAATTAATGTTATTTTAATATTTACATTTTATTTATAAATATCAAAAGTATTTAAATTTATATTAACTAATACCACTTTGTAACTTCAAAGTTTATTTTAAAACATACAAAACAATTCCTAACTGTTCGCATTCAGATTTCGCCCTCAATATCATACCTGGCGTTTTTCCAGTTTTTGAAGAAGTAAGAGACAAAGTGAGTGTTTCCTCTTTCCCTGAAGAGATGCTTTGGCGAATATTCTATAACACAATCAACTCCGTGTTGCTTGTCTGGGTATTATTATCTTTTGTTTTACAACAAGTTAATGATACCAATAAGTGTAAATATTTTCAAAGTGCAACGGAGAGAAGATCTATGAAAACCTAGGTAGATTGGATCATATAGTAAACAACCCACAAATAAAATTTGTGTATGGATGAAATAAATGATCACATTATCCGTACGTTCTACATTTGTGATGAGATTAGCAAATAGGTTTTCAGATATATACTTTAAAAAACTGTCAATCGAAAATTTAGCGTTTTAAAAATAATTAATACTCGTAAAAAGCTGTGTAGTAAACCAATACTAATTTTCATGTTAGTCTTTCAGAAAGTTCAGGACCCCGCGTTGATTCGTCTGTAAAGGATGTCAGAATATCCTAAACTTAAACAAATAAATTATATTACTTTGTGTGGGGCATCAAAAGGCACCCTCTCACAGAATCGCTAACGGTACAAAACGATCATGAATACAGAGAGATACTTACATAAGCTCGCGAGGATGTGTATTTGCGTCCTCAATCCTCAGAGTAGTAAGAGCCCGGTGTTTACTATTAGTTCTTTATTTTAGTAATCTAACCATACAGTCTAGCGAATTATAATTGTAATAATGAATATTAATTGTGTACGTAACAATAATGTCTTACTGTAATAGTAGCTTATTTCTAAACTTAGTTAAATTAATATGAAAACTAGTCATTCTTGTTACTAATTTCAATTTTATGACTGTAATCAACAATGTTACAATAAATATTACTATATATTATTAGTTAATTAAGTAAGTTTGCTGTACCTATAATAATTTTTATAACGGTAGCCTATAACCTATAACTTTTAAAACACACCATTCACCCCTAGGATATTAAATACTTTAAAATAAATTTAAGATATAAATTCATCGAGTGCTATTAACTTATTTATTTATTTCTATAACAAACCCCCTACCCACTGTTATAAAACAGATTCTAGATTTTACTAGATAACGGAAATTGAGTATAATTGTCAAATTCGATTACCTCAATGGTTTATATATATATTTTTTGAATATTTAAAATTTACTGACTTAACGAAATTTGTTTATGCTCATCACTATCTTTCAATTATTATATTTTTTAACAAAGTATATTTTCCAATATATTTTCATAAGATTGATTCGTTAAGTTCTTATCTTATTCAATATGAAGTATACCACGATGAAGTATTTTAATGCTGATAGTGTTTTCTTGAAGTTCATTTAAGGGTTTTAATATAATTACTTTACTCTCCTTTGCGAGAAAGATCTTACAAATTAAACTTTCTATCAGTTACCAGTAAATCTCTTTATAAATGTAAATAGGCTTTATGTAGTTAGCTCAATAGGTTGTAACTGCTGTTAAACATTGGTTCATTATTTTAAATAAAAATCCCAATTTTTAGATGAGGCATTTGAATATAATGTTTCCACTTTTAATTTGATCAAACTAACTATTGTAATTACTACTGATAGTATTAAATTTGTCACCAACTTTCTACAATTTGAATATTTACCGGGAATACGCCCTATCCCATGTAAAACAATTGAATTTTACTCCCATATTGTTGGATAAAATTTCCTTCAGAAGTAAAAACCGTAATCGAATTCTGGTTTCAATATATTTCTACAAATATAGTGGAATGTAATTTGTTAAAATAGGAGAAATAGATTTATAAAGGGAATTAATATTGAAGTTTACATATTTAAAAATTTTCTTAGTTTCTATTCAAATCTTATAAATTTCACAGTACACACACCGAAAAAATTAACGATAGTTCATGAATGGATAAAGACTTACATAATTATAGATATTCAGTCAAATAGATATCACAGCCTCATTTTTAGTAGTTATGATTGATCTAAAACAAATTTTTATAGAACAAGATGATTAAAATATAATTAAAACCTTTTACAAATTTACATACCTTGCTTGTTAGTTATTAAAATGGAAAACTAGAACTATAACCCAAGAGGTATTAATTTATAAGATTTGTTAATTAATAATAACTGCAATAAATATTTGATGTAGTAAATACAGCTATGAATAATTTAATCGTGACTGTTAGTGACGCGTAGTGCGCCGCTATGAACCGCTCGATAATGTGTAGACGGTAATTACTAGCGACCAATATAGATTCCCCTTCTATAGAGTTTTTAATTTCTCTTCGCATATAGAGAGAACGTATTTTGATGAAAAATAATAAATTATGAAATTGCCGTAAATGTATTCGTCCTGAGTTAAGAAACCATTCGACTGCCTTCGTCAAAATAGCACCGAAATATATTTATTTTCAAATTATTTATCAAAATATTATCAACTTATCTAATACATGTATGAATTAGAGACAAAATATGTTCTTCTTAAACGTAACAATTTGTATTACGTTTTGGTGAAATATAATCAATAAGGCCTTTATCAAAACACGCCATTCCGGAATAATGTTGATATGGAATTTATCAGTCCAGAATCACTCCAAAAAAACCTCTGATAATGTTGTAAAACAATATTTTATTTAAAAAAGCTTTATAGATTAAGATTCACAAATTTTGAAATATAAAGCTTATAGCTCACAACAATGTATCCAGCTGAAAGTAAAATTAATAGATGATCACATTTTCTAGAATGTTCAGAACTCGAATTACAATTTTGGGAATAATTTGATTGTTATTGATACCATTTCGTATATAACAAACATCAGGAACTTTTAATTTTATTGAGTATGTTGTGAGGTTGAATTACTCAAATAATATAGAAAAATCTGTTAATAATCCCATTTTAATTCGTGGGTACAAGAGCCACCCAAACAAATTTTATAGCTCCCATTTTAATGTGTTTTTACGCTTAAACGGCATTGCAACTACAGATGAGGCGCCATTGGATAAAATATTGTAGATCCATTGACATTTAAAAGCAACGCTCAATCAAAATACAAAATCAGAACTTTGCTAATTTACGATGTTTATTCTAAACTATGTATACTGCATGTGTAACTATCATTTTTTTTTAAATCTATTCATACACAATATATATTCAAGTTTTTTTATGTACTTACGAGTGTAAAAATTTGTGCATGAATTATGTATCAATATAAGTAGTATCCGAAATTGAATCTGTTGGAAATACTCGCCTGAGTTTTTTTTTCAAATATTTTTTGAAATGCTGAAATTCACCTCTCCCTCAAAATATGTATTTTGGGGAAAATTTAAAGTTGTTAAATGTATATCGCTATCGAGTGGTACTCTAGGTTCCGAAAAATTATAATGATTAAACTTACTTGTTCGTCAATTGATTCTTATTCTTTTAAACTATTGGAATTTCGGACATTAGTCCATCATCAGGTTTTATAAAAAACACATTTCACAACACACAACAAATAGTTCACTAAATTTGGAGGTAGTTGCAGTTCAAACTTTTTTATATAACTCCACCATCAATGTGCACGTTAAGCTGGCGACTTGACATATTCCGAAGAAGTTGGAATCTAGACAGCAATTTTTCATAAACGTATACTCATATAATTTGAAGATACCTCAAACTAGGAGAGATATTGCTCAGACATTGTCTATCCAATTGTAGACCAACCCAATGAAAGTATAATTAACCACAATTATTAAGTTCAATGACGTCTTTGAAAAACAGATCATTGCTAAAACATATTTTTCTTCTAGGTCCCTTGCAGATTTCTAATTTGACACGAACTAATTTCTTTTTATGAGAAGGAGTAAAGTGTTTGTTATAAAAGAATCGCCCAAAAAGAATGAATGAATTGACAAAATCAATCATAACCTACATTCTATTCATAACGAAGAAGACACTTGAAGATGTGTTTTGGAAGACGACACGTTAAAAACAGCATGTGACGCTACTAGCTACTAATTAATAAAGTGTAATTTTCAAATACACTACACAAATCCATTGTTTTATTTTAGTAGAATTTAAAATACTAAGTGTGAAGTGACTTTATAAACGTATTGTATGTATGGTGCAAAGTCAGGTCGGAATCCATTTCATAATCTATAGTTTTCATGAGAAAAATTATACAAAATATTATGTCTATATTACGCATTTGGTAATAAGTAAAAGTTTATATTCGTGATATTTATTTCAATGTTTTTATATAGGTATTACGTAAACAATAATCTGGAGATGTCAATCGCAGTTACATTGCTTCCTATCCAGCCGCATCTGCCACAATTGACTTTTATTTTTCTAAGAAGGGTGTTCTTCTAAACATGTTGAATGTTTTGTTACTCTCTTACTATACTGAAATAACAATTTTCAATGAATAAATGTTCTATATTCATTCAATATAGAATTGAAACTATAACGTACGATAGATCTATTTTTATTTCACCTAAATATAAAAAAGGAATCTTTACAAAATATTAGTCTGTGCGACTGTCAGAACTTTCAGAAGCAATTAATACTCTCATTTTATTTGTTTAAAATATTTGAACGTCATCCGTGTAGTTTGAAATATCATTAACATGTGGACTAATTTTGGTATTTTTGAGATCTGAGAGTATATTGGACATAAAGATAGATTTTTTAAGACGAATATCCATAAGAAGAATTTACTATTTTAGCAACCGTTACGGGAAGACCCTGCCTGACCTGTACATATATATGTACCCGATTGAATGAATGTGTAAAGAAGCTATAGTGGCGATAACTTTTATCCAATTTTGTTATAATTTAGAAAACGGATTGTATTTAGCACTAACGAAAACACGTTGCTTAACTATTAATATAAATCAAACATGTTCAAAATAAATGTCATGAATTTTTTCTCAACTGGTTCAAATAATTGAATTAAACCAAGCATTTTTTATTTAATAAAACCAATTCCAATTATCTAATATTAAAAATTACTATTGTATAATTAGAAAAGTGTTTACGCCACATGAATCAAATAATTGATAAACAAAATTCTAAAGGTAAAAATATTTCGAAACCAAGGTCGCATGGTTGCTGATTATGAGTATATTTTTAGTTTGAATATTCTCTATACAACTACTAAAAAGCTATTTCCTTCTATGATTGAGAAATTCGCTTAACTCCAGAACATAATAGTGTGCTTTAACTTTTAGTATATTCAAAATTTCTAAAAACATGTCTTAAGAATGGAATATATACCAAACATATTTATTTAAAATTCGCTATATTTATTTTGATCAAAGTTTGCTAAAATCCAACCATTATTTAATCCAAATAAAACTTATTGTTTCTGGTCGTCATGTTCCCAAAACTTATAACTTGGGAGTTATCTTTATAAAAGTTACTATAAAGCATATACATTTATAGAACATTCCACAGTTGTTTATTTTCTGAATTTTAAAGGAAATATAAACAAATTTTGTACCAAAGACGCATCTCTTTTTTTTTCTCAAAATAATTAGAATTTGAACATATCTTGAAAAAGTCAGATTTTTATTCAGTAAAAAGTTGCTATAGACAAATAACTAATATTCACTAAATATATGAACTTCCCGTAATAAACACAATCTGCTTATATTTCCATCCATATTAGACATTTGATATTCATAATACATACTTCTCCATTATATTTACATAACATTTCGCTCCGCTCAGTGTATATTTAACACTGACGCTCCGACGAAGATCTAGTTTAAAAAAAGTTAAATGATTCTTGAATTTATTAAGTCTTCACTTTTTTTTTTTAATTCAAAGGCATTATAATAAAACCGATTAGAAAAACAACAACATCTTCTAGGCATGACACTTCATTATTTTCGCTTTGTAAACCCGAGACAGAGTGTCTCAAAAGGACGACGAAAGTTGGAGAAACTCCTTCACCCACTCTCTTACTCTGAAGGTATAAAGCAGAAACGATTTAATTACATTGTTTCTAAGTAACCGGAGACTTTAATCTTTACGGTGCATTGCTCCCCTCCCCCCACCCTTCAAGACTCTGCTCCCAAAGACTTGTCTATTTTGTAACTAATAAATAAAAAAGGTTTAGTCATATTAGCCATTAAATTATACAATAAACAAATGAAATTTGCGTAAGAACGAGTATCACATATTCGCATCTTATTAGATTTCTGTCTTACAAAAACCAACCTATTATCTTATTTCTATATATTTTATTTATTCCTAAGAGGAGGATTCTATGTGTGTTTGTCATTAAACATAACTTTTTTAGTTTTAAGGGCTGATTTAACCAAATATCGCCAATTTTTTCCATTTACCTAAAATAGTGACTATCTTTTTATAAAACGCAAGGTCGTTTTATAGGCCAACTTTGTTTAGTTTTAACTTAACTAGGGTTTTATAGATTCAAATAAGTTTCTAACAAGTTTATGAGTTCTTTCAAATGATAATTTTAAATCTATAAATTTGGAAAAGATTTAGGGTAGACATTTTTGAACAAATTTCAATATTTTTAACTATCGTCGTAATTTATATGTGTACTATACAAAAGTCGGTTTATTTTACTCATCACAAAGATTTTTATTTTGAACATTATGTATATATTTTTCCAGTTATTAGAATACATTTTTTGTTTTACAAGTTTTATGTGTTAGATAACAATATACACGCATTTTGCAGATAAAAAACTTCTATTTTTTTTACTTTCTCAAATTTAAATAGTTTGGATAAATATATGTTAAGCGATTGTTGAGTATAGAACTAAAATATTAGTTGAGTATTTCACTGAAGTAACCTTTATAACGTCTTCTGAGAATTTTTTTTTTTATTGTATCTGTCATTCGTACAATCCAAACGACTGAAAATATTCTGATTAATTTTGGCACTTGGAATAAGCAAATTTTAACTGTGTTTCTATTGATTTTTATCATTTTAATTCAAGACAGGCTTACCTACGACTGGAAAAAACAATTTCTTGATTTTTTCAAAATTAACACTAACGATTCCCACCAAACTTTAATAAAATGAATCTCACATAACCAATAGCCGCCATCTCCCTTAGTCTAGTTGTGCATTAAGAACCCCAATATTTAAATTGTTATTCCTAACCGTGAAAAATTTCAAGCAACTACTGTATTAGTTACAAGGAAAAAAAATCAGATATTAACAAAAATAGATGTTTTGTTTGTTCTATTTTTCACTCAGAACAAATATTTGACACCAACTTTCTTTCCTTGTCATTTTCAACTTGAAAGACTCGATGGTTTTTTGATTTTCACTCTTGTCTTGTTTTGAACATCTGAGATTTAATCTTTTGTGAGACGTAACGCATTCTACCTGGATGAAATGCAAAGGCGAATTTCCACTATTTAAAAATATTAAAATCTGTAGCAAGTATCTATATAAGTCAAATCTAGATGGACTGGCAAAACATTAAACAACAAATAGGGCAAGTTTCTAGGCCATTATGAGAAACAATAATACGCTCTCTAATCTATCAGTGCATCAACTACCTCCAACTGAGCAAGGAAAACCTTGTCGGGAAGTGAAAATATTGATGTATTCTTTTGTTCCCCAAATTTATATATAAGTTGATATAACATTCGTGTAAAAAATATTTACTCATCTCTGTTACCCAAGAATACAGTCTGTGTATAATACAGTCTCCACATGCTGATTCAGTGATTTTACTCTAAAGTCTATTGTAACTCTAACCTCTTAAATATAAGAATTTTTGTTTTTCTTTTGAACAATTGTTGATCTAATGAGTTTAGTTTAGAGGATAATTTCGTTTCTTGATTGAGGATTAGCGTCTTAAAACCGGTTGGATAAAGAAGGCCAGTTTCAGCAGCTAATACATTCACTTTTATAAATGAGACAAAGAAATATAAATGCAAACAAATACTTTAATAAAGAATTATATTTATTATTGAAAGTTTACACACTGAATTTAACGAATGCTGTTAGAAATAAACGCCCTGTCCAGCAATGAATTTCCTTGCTGTATCCAAAGAGTGGGGATTTGGTTAATAATTTATATACTTGAAGAAGTCCACACATAGATAAATCTTGGAAGTGAACCTATTTGCCAGATAACTCTGTTGATGATTCATTCTTCTGTAAAAGCCTAGTTAGTCATAAGACTTGTAACATATATCTCACATATAACTCATATAGTGAAAGATGCAGTACTTGTACTCACCATATAACAATTCAAAATGTCCGATGTATTTGACAGTCGTGCCAAAAGTGTACCCGCCACACAACACAATGACTATAAACCATATCGATGGTTTTTCGCGGAACAATGACCGGTTTTTTGCGAACTAAAATACTCAAAAGGACGAAAAGATATTTCTTTGGTTATAAAATATTTAACAGCATATGTACAAAAGCGAAGCTGGTAGACGTAATAGGGATTCGACAAATATGTAATGCTTGTAGACATGTCATAAACCTCAAAAAAAACTAATATGAACAAACACCCAGTTCTGTTATTCACTCAGTAGTTAATCGTAGTCATGATATCTAAAATTACTACGACGGGGACTCAATATGCTAACCTCACATCGCCCAGTGAAAAGTCGTCTTGCAATTCTAGGCTGCTCGTAACGGGCTCTTGTGTTACGGATGTATTTTGTGCTATAGTTCACCGCGAGAACGATGTATAGGTAGACAGAGACATAATGTAAACAGACATAATGCAATTCATCTCACTTAAAAACACAACATTAATTTGTTTGCTATCACGTAATTTCTTTACATACTTAAAACAGACAATTGAAATTTTGGTAAAAAGATATAATTAAAATTGTACAAACAGAAATGAAACTAGATTTACGTTTCAGAATATGACATAGGTCTGTTTTATACTCACTGTCTTAAATACACGGGATTTTAAAGGAGATTACTTTTATGACAGCAATAATCATACTTGTTCCCTTATAGAAACCTCGGCTATAAAAGTTCTCTAATGGACATCGGCGTGCAATCTTTATGTTTCATAATACATTCGATTACGGCCGTTTTATAACCAAGATAATGACAGTTTTATGGATATGAAGGTTTTAAAGATCAGCTATACACTCTTTGGCCCTTAAAACCTGGGTTGTTATTCAACATATCTATTTTGTTATACGCAAAACTTTTTAACTTTATTATCCGTATTTTGTTTTTCTTTCTTAAATTAAATTTATAATTGAATACGAAATATTTAAAGAGATGTAACATAAAATTACTGAAACACTGCTGAGCAGAAAGAGAAAAATGGAAATATATGAAATATGACAGAGAGGTGGAACATTGTGTCCATTTCTTTAGTTGTAGAGGTCCATTCTGCCTTATAGAGAATTAATTGTGAAACTATTTGAAACTAAATTTAAGATTGTTATGTGAGATTTGGAAGGAATTAATCAGAAACAGCAAATCGGCTCAGGCCTTCAAGTAAGTATTTGTGGATAAGTATAACGCCTTCTAAATTGAATAAGAGATGGCCACTAGTAATTCCAAATCAGCAATGGTGGGAATACACCATGAAAGCCATTTGTGATTAAAAATTTGAAAAGGAAAAATCCTCAATGATAGGAAGACCCAGGATAGCCTGGAGACGTAAGGTGGAAGGTGTTGAGGTTGCCTGAATGAAAGAACATAAGGAAGGGGGTTAAGTACGGATTTAAAACAGTGCGCTGTACGTTTTACAGAGGAGTGATAAAGAAAATGATAATTATGAAATGTTGTAGGTGAAATATGAAGTTGAGAGAAGGGGAAAAAGAAACACATTTGGTGAGATAGCAAGAATTTAAAGGAAGAAGGAAAAAACCTATATAGAAAAACAAAATATATACGTTCGCTTGTTTTACTTGTGTTATAATCACTCCCTCGACCTTAATATTTTTACTAAAATTTTAAAGAAATTGGTAAAGTCAATTAACAGACTATTATCAGATTTAAAAAAACAATAATAATAATACTTATTACCCAAGAACAGGCATATTTTACTAGATAGTAACCGTAAGTTGGGTCCTTAAAAGGATAGTGTGGTGAAATTTGTTATAACCGGTTTTGAAAAATCGTAATTTTGTAATGTTTTCCTAAGATAGCTAATCGAGTTATTTAACCAAAATATAACAAATTGATCGTAATGTATTCACTCGAGCACTACATTAGGACAGACGACTGACAGACATCATTCCCGAAACCACTCATTTGGACTGACGGGACTTGTAAATTTATACATCCGCAAATAAAACTCGATATGAATTATTTTACCCATCACGTATAAGAAATTTTGAATATATGAGAAAGTATAATTCCAAAAATACTTCAAATGTTTACGTGCATATCCCAAAATCAGAAATAAAGTAGTTCAGCAGTAATTACATTCAACCCATTTTGTTATTTCTAACTTCCTAAACAAAGTTGTTAAAATAAACGACCCCAATAGAATAATTTCTTATTAAAATTATCTGAAATATGTAATGGTTCAATTGTAAATTTTAACTAAGGCCTTTGTTTCAAAAAATCCTCCATCCTCGTCTGTCTGTAATGTATATAAAGTAAATGTACGAGAGGTTATTTTTTAAGTAAGAACAGTTTTTAAGTGGAGTAACAGCAATTTTATTTATAAACATAAATTGTATCAAAAACTTAAGTATGAACATATTTTTCATTTTCTACATAGTCACCAAGAATATCTAAACATTTGTTAAGTCGTGGCACTAGCTTTTGGATCCCCTCATCTTAGAACTCTGCCGTCTGCGAATTTAACCAGTTAGTAACAGTTTGTTTATAACTGATATGAATATAAAGGATATTTGAGGTTGTTTAAGGTCCGTGGCCTAATTGTTAGGTATAAAATTAAATTTTGATCTACGTCAAATTATCATAATTTGGATGTCTGGTTATTTTTCAGTATGTTAATGATTTTGTTCAACAATTAATGTTCCTTGTAAAAAGTCTTCCAATCTCATACTTTGATAACAATTTTTGTATTTTAATATAAATGATATAATAGTTGACCGTAAGTTAAATACAATAGTCAGCAAATAGTAATTCTGGGTCTATTCATTGTATAATATGGTATAAATTTTAACTTTGTCAAATATGGTCATTTATAAGACATAATTTTCCTAAATGAGACAATAATTTTCGTTCACAATAATTTCGTATTATAGAAAAAAATGAAACCAAAGTTTTTGGAAAAAAAAAGTTGGTTTTGGAGACGTTTTAATAATCAGTGTTTTACATACTAAATAATATTTTAATAATCAAAGTTTGTGTAAGTGACTCTTTTAAACTGTTGTTCAATATATAATGTAAAACATGAAACATATACGTTTGAAACTAATCATTGTGAATTATTTTCAGTCAGTTTTACGTCCATCTTGTACAAACTTTAACTATGAAATTAATTTACAGTTTCAATTTTAAACTGTGGTTTTAGATAAGTTCAACGACAAAGTGGATCCGTACAGATGTTTGTTTGTTTTTTTCTTTCTTTTTTTCTTCACTACATTGCATTTTTAAACTATTTAACAAAACTCAAATCATTATAAACGTTAGGAATATTCACTCAACTTTTAATCTACTGTATACATGAACAAAGAATGCATTACAATAATGTCGTAAAACTGTATACCGTTGAACAGAAAGCACTGGTAAGATTTGAAACCAACAGTTTGTAACTTTGTTGGTTCTAATATTTATCAGAAAGATTAACTCGTACACAGATTGAGTACAATGATAACAGCTAATCTGATATACTTAAAAGTGTATACATAATATCCAATTTTCTTTTGCTTCATCTAGGGTTTTACACTTGGTGGAAGTAAATATACTTGATCAAAGAACGTCATTTATACGAACATTTACATGTTTTAATAAACTGAAGATCGTTTCACTTTGGGAGATTTCAAACCAACTTGATGTACAAAGAATTCTTTATCAAAATGTTAGATTACCATGTACATAGAATTATTTAAATTGATAATTATAGTTAACCAAATTATCTGTTAAATGATTATTTCATATAATAACGAATCTTTGGATTTGCCAAAGAAACTGTTTTCTCTTTCTCAGTCTATCTGTCGTGTATTTGTATTCTAATGTGTTATATCCTTCATACTCATTATACATACACACATACAGTTCAGACAGACAGACCAGGAAGAAGAATTGTCAAACACATACGTTTTTGCCAAAATACTCTTTTCTTAGATTTTGGACGTAAACCATCTTATACTTATTTCATGGACTGATGCGCTCTTTAAACAAGATTAGATAGACAGTGATGCGTTAAAACATAGACGTTCTCTCACGATGTTTTGTACTTTGTAAATTCCGGAGAATAAATATTACAATCTCTCTCTCTCTCTCTCTCTCTCTCTCTCTCTCTCTCTCTCTCTCTCTCTCTCTCTCTCTCTCTCTCTCTCTCTCTCTCTCTCTCTCTCTCTCTCTCTCTCTCTCTCTCTCTCTCTCTCTCTCTCTCTCTCTCTCTCTCTCTCTCTCTCTCTCTCTCTCTCTCTCTCTCTCACTCACTCACTCATTCTCTTTTCATACCCTTATCCTTCTAATATATTTGTTTAATGATACATTGACTACGTCAAATTTGATCAAAATGCTATTTAAAATTTAATGTAAATACATTTAACACCTGTTTAATTGTTTATGTAAGATTGAGCACACATATCTACTCTCATATTATTTTTGATCATTCATGATTCCTTTGACGTGTTTTAGTATTAAAATGGAGTCTTCACAATCGGTTATTTATCTTCTTATCTTGTATACAGTTTTGAAACATAAATTTTGTTTACCTTGCATTTTTAACATTCAATTATAGTTTTAACAAAATCGTGAGGTAATATATCGTAAGAATATATCAAATCATTAGAAATAAATCTTAAAGGCAACATTTTCATTTGACTATAGGACTAAACTCATGAGTCATATTTTTTTAATGATTACATAAATAAATGTTGATTGATCTTTGATTGAAGCTTTGATTTTTTACTTTAATCTAAGCTTTAAAGAGATATTTTATTTCAAAAATAATTAAAATTGGATTTAACAATTACTTAGCCTCTATATGTAAAAATCCGCAACTTGGTTTTGATGTGCTCGCAATTTTTATTTTTCACTTTACTACAGCATTCTAAGTTAGAATGAATTGATAGTATGTCATACAAAATTAAAATATCAAATTTTTAAATAAATTACATGTTGTAAGTCCCAATTAGTTTCTATATGGTAAAACAACTAATCCTCATAACAATTTATCAGGCCTGGTACTTACAATTGAAATGAACGAAGACGATTAACACAATTTCTATGATATTTTCTTCATCTTCAGTCGGCCATGAAATGTGAAATTAAAAAAGCTGTCATCAAGTTCTTGTAATCGCACCAAACTTAAAATCTGTCTTAAGTAAACGAGTCTATTGAGCATTAATCTAAGTTGTAAAGAATATTTCGTTTCAAAATCAGATGTAAAATATTGGAAAACACTAATAGACATTACGTCCTTTTGTGTGTACAAAGGGATTTTTATATAAGAACTAACTATCAAAATAGAAACATTTTGTCTATGTTGTTTAATGAGCAAAATTGTGCTAACTGATTTTTTTAAAAATTACTATACCATATTTTATAAGTAAAATCAATATTTTATACTTAAAATTCTTATAAGCTCTAGAGTTAATGAAGCTAAAAACGTTCGACAGCGGTCAATTTATGAAAACAACCCTCCATGTTTCCATATTCTTTTTAAACCTCAAATATTACCAATAAAATCTAACACTTTTACACCACTACAGTATCTATAATGTTTACTAAATAAAAGTACTTGGTAAGAAGTTAAAATTATAAATTAAATTCTAATAATAATTTCTCCCTTTCTTAAAATATTCTTAAATAACGAATACACTAAAAGAAACAACAAACATAATTTAAAAAATTTAAATTAAAATTGATTGAAAAAAAATTATTAAACTATGAGACATTAATCTAAAATAGGATATAATTTCTATTATGTATTTGAAAAAAAAAATTGGAAACATTTGCTTTGACAAATCTTTTCGTTTAATCTTGAAAATATTTTTCCCTCTGATGAAATTCACCCCACCTAATACCAAAAATGTAATCAATAATGCGATGTTTAAAAGTTCCCAGACCAAACAAAACAGTTTGTCTTCCGCCATCGTTCTTGAAAACAACTTTGCCGACAAAACAATCGCAGCAGGCTCCTTCGTAATAGGTTAAAGAAAAGTGAAAAAACCAAACAAGCTAACGAGAGAGAAATCAAAAGTCAACTTATTCATATAATCAAAATCAATCACAGCACAAGATATTCACACAAATAAGTACAGAGCTAGTAAACTATATAAATATCATGTAATGGAAAATATCATGTCCACAAACTAATATTATTAAATGTGAGACATTTTTTCATTAAACCGATGAATTTAAAAATTTAATTTTTAATTTATAAAAAGACGAGAAATTGATTTAAGATAGAATTAATGATTAGAAGTGAATAGCATTCCATCATTTCTCCTAGGAATGTTAAAGACAAATGAATACCACTATTGTCTCCTAAGAATAATTAAAAATAGCGAATGGGGAATGCTGTTATTTTTACCTAGGAATGTTAAAAAGAAATTAATGACATAAATCTTACCTATTATTGTTGAACAAAAATGGATGACAATAATTTATCCTAGGCATATTGAAGGTACGTGAATGATATTCCTACCTCCTGAAAATTTAGTACTGATGTGAAAGACATTTATCTCTCCTAGAAATGTTTAGAAGAATTCTGCCTAGGAATATTGAAGAGAAGTGAATGACAGTAATTTCTCTTAGAAATATTGAAGAGACGTAAATGGCATTCATAACTCCTGGAGATGGTGAAGATACGTTAATAGCATCAATCTCTTCAAGGGTTGTTTAGGAGGATTCATTTCTCCTAGGAGTGTTAAATATCTTTAAAAAACATCGTTTCAATAATTAAGTTATTTACGTTAATAACAACTCAGAAATTGAAACGTCGTCTTGTATTTTCATTGGACAAATAAAGTAGGTTTTGTGTTAAAATTTCGTTTTTATTCATTTAGTTATTATTTAATGTGACACAAAAATCGCTGAAAGTAATTTTAATCTACATATTTATAGTAGTTTCCTCAAATTTCTCATATAAACTGTAATTCAACAAAAATTACATAACCCTTGCCTATTTTCAAAAATTAATGGCAAATTTAGGTCCAGTGCTCTCGAAAAGAAAATCCATTAAATAATTTTACTACTCAAGTTCTTAGAAGAAATAATAATAATCATTTTTAGGAGAAATGAATGCCATTTACATTACAAATGAATGCTTTAACATTCCTAAGCGAAATTAAGGCCACTAAATTCTCTTTAATATTCCTAAGTAGTATTTATTACACTTAATCATCCTAGGGGAGATGAATGATATTTATTTCTCTTTAATATTCCCAGGAGAAATGAATGCTCCTAAACCGTGTACATTCGTAAAATTCCTAAACATGGTTTCCACAAGTCTAGCTAATTACAGTTATGAATTATTATTAAGAAGAGACGCGTTTTTAAATACCTCCATCTTCAAAAACTACTTATTTATTTAAGGCTAAAAATGGCGGACAATTATACTGAGTGTAGTTTTGTAAGTCCTAACAGAAATAGATAATATTATAATAAAGGAAACTAGATTCTTAAATAATGCAAATAATATAACTCACTACATTGGCATGATTTGAAACTGTACAAACAAAATAATAATCAATGTATGATATTTATATTTATTAATCAATTTCATTTGTGCAAATTCAAAATACTACTACGTGTTTAAAATGTAGATAGCTATAATCTGTATGTAGTTCAGTTTGTATAGTTAATTTTTTATTTAAAAGTCCATTACTGTTGTATAAAATCTACTATGACAGGTTTTAACGTATCTATTATTTTTAAATAAATGTGTTTTTCTATTGTTTATATAAAATCAGAATTTAATGACAGAGTTTATTGGCATTTATGCTAACTTTGAACAAAATAAGTCTAACTAATTCTGAGGAATAACTTCTGAAATAGACTAGAGACACTTGAGTCACATCTACCTAATGACAACCAAAGACTGATATGTTAGCAATATCAACATTGCACTATTTCTTAATTCTGAATGTTACACCATATTACAATTTCATAATCAGAAGGTTTTTTAAACTGAATCGAGATACTATTTATAGTAAAACAATTCACCTCTGTTACTAACATTTAGTTAAAAGTTATAAATTAAATTAAGAAAGCTATAATTTTGCAAACACAAACAACATTTACTCGTTTCGACCGCCAATGAGTAAACCTTATTTAGACGTGGTTAATTAAATTATGTAATTACTAATTAATATGTAATTACTTAAGCGATATATATTACTTCCGCTATCTATGTAAATACAGAGAATATTAAATTAAATACACCATCGCCTCAAGTGAAGTAATACTCTACAAGATACCTGTAGATATGACAGAGTATCACTCCGTAGTGAATTCAATACACAAACAGACTAATTAATTAAGGAACCCTTATCGTATCATTTAGCGTAAAGTTTGCATCAGGCATTACCTCTATTATGCTGATATTTAGGACTAAAATCTAAGACAGGAAAATTGTCTGATTTGATATCAACGCTTTACTGTCGAACATTAGAAAAATGTATATCTGTGATTTACAAAATAAAAGACACACGAGTGTTATATATTGTACAATAACTCAATATTTCAGGTTTACATTTCCATGCGATGATTTCTAGATTTATTTTTTATTATAATAAATTTAAACAATTAATGAAAAAAAGGTAATTTTTAAATATGTAACTACAGTTATAATAAAAAATCGTCAAAAATTACTCTCTTAGTCTTATTTATACTAGGATATAATTTCAGTTTTAAATGTTAAAGTTGGCTATTAGGTGAATATTATTTATTTATGTATATTTTTTTAAAATTTAAGATTTTATTTAATACTTTACAACTCCCAATATGGTCTACAAAATATCATTTTAACGACTTTACAGTAGATAAAATAAATAATAGCATAGGACTTTGGTTAACTGTAACTGAGGATTATTTTTTTAAGAAAAATATACCTATCAAGTTAATTGATTGTATGCGTGACTACTTGATACAAATATATTGTTTCCGTGTGTATAATGTGTAAATGCAATAATTATTAAAGATTGTCTTACTATCGCCAGATGACAAGTAATTTTCTATGATAGAAATATTCTTTATTCTCTAACATGAACAACACAAGAAATTAATATGAACCTATCTCTAACAACTTAATGAATTTATAACCTGATTAAAAAGCGTGAGCTTTGTCATGCATTACATCTGAAAAAAACTTTTAATTGTTTGCTCTTTAAAATTGCATAATTTTTTTTAAAACAAATTTTATCGATCTACGGCAGATTCTATATAAAATATCTTCAGACTTTATAGGAAGTAGAGTATTATAGTAATATTAGAGGGAGGGGGATATCTAATTGTAGGAAACGTTGAAGGTAAGCGTTTATTTAGCGATAACTTTTTAAACTAGACAGTATAAAACCACATTTATCTAAAGTAAATTTAAGCTTCATGGAAAAATTGAGGGCCTTTTATTACTCACAATTTGTAACATATTTATCTCCCATCACTACTCACTTTATTTTATAATATGATATTTTTTAAATAAATAAATGACGGCGTATGTAGTAAATTTAATAATAATAAAGATTTAGTTCTAGAAAATTGAAATGTTGATGAGCGGGACTTTATTCAATTAAAAAAATCATTTTAAAACTTGTATTGTTATGATGCTCAACCTGTAAAGAATAAATAAATCATTATACGATAAATAGGAAGGATAATTGCATAACCTGAATTTTGCAGTTATATCAACTTACTAATACAGTTATACAATAGTTATTGTCAATGATTCAGTTCAATATAGTTTCTCTAGTTATTGTTTACACTGCAATTAGTAAAATAATAATAATAATTAATTTTTAAATAATTATTTTGAAATTAAAATTATTACTATTTCTGATAGCCTAGTAATCAGCTAGTTTTCGTGATGAGGTTTTGAGAAATTACTAAATTTTGGTATGTAAATAAAGGATTAAAAATCTTATATTTTTAAAATCAAACCAACCAACATTTAAAAAATGTCCCGAAATTATGGTTTAACTATCGTTATTAGAAGATCCAAATTAGATAAACTACAAAGTAAGAGAAAAATACAGTTTATAATTAACCTTTAAAATAGCTTTCAAGAAACGGGCCTACCAAATTACCTGTGTTTTTAATTGAAATCTTTTGTCATATGATGCAGAAATTGGCCATTTACGGATTAGAAGTGACTCAAACCCTGACCTGACAATTTCCTGTAAATTCCCACCAAATAAAATCTTCTAGCCCTAATATATTGGAAGTGATGACTATCAAAAGTTTAAAATTTATGGTAATTTTATTGCTTATCCTGTAAGGCAATCGTTTTCCTGAATTTGTTTTGATTTCTTACAATACGTCAAACATGAATTCTGTAGAATCTGAAAGCTGCTTAAATTAAAAACAAGAATAGTTCTGCGCTATACATTTGTGCTCTCCTCTCCTTTCATAATATAAAGATTTCCTAAAATAATGTACTCTACACTAAATCTTACTGCTTCCACGATATGTTTCTGACGAAATAATTATACAGACACACTTTGGTCCAAACTACATAAATAAGGGAAATTATATATTTGTTTTCAGTACAAATGTTTTAATAAATTGTCAATGTGTAAGTATACAAATTAGACACTCGAAGTAGAAAAGCTATACCGAAGATAAACCATAACAGTGTGATTCTGAAACGCTAGGGTAAAACACAAGGCTCTTTTTAAATTTTTAACAACCCTGCGGCGTTAGGATTTTTATGTCCCTACCCTCCCACATACATGGAAATTACAGAGGTCAACCGAAACAAATTAAACTCCCACATGTTTTCTCTTATATTTCCCCAGCATACTTAAATACGATAGTCGTAAAGCATCAAAGTGGGTTACTTCCCTGCTTTTAACATTTTACAACAGAAGTATTTCAATGAACTATTCTGCCGTTATAGTTGTCATCGCTGTAACTTTGCAAGATTACGTTGCCAAAAATCAGCATGGAGATATAAAAACTCCTTTTGAGATATGGTGGTCTTATTCAGAAATAAATAAAAAATTAGTCATTTTTTAGATCGATTTGTCTTGCATTTTTCGCCTTAAGTCATAGGAGAAAATATTGGATAGACATATAAAAGATAAGGTTTTTGAAGGTCTTCCACTACATCCAAATCAGAATTTTTATCAAAGTGGGATATCTTGTAATTCAGCGCTACACGCTTTGGTTAACAGGATTAACAAGCAAACTCATACAAGAAATCTTCGTGGTTATAGAAGGGCCTTTTGATAACATGAAAACTAAATCGATAATATCAAATTTTTATCATAGGAGTTGAACTAACTATTGTGAAATAGATAAATTATATGTTAAGTAACAGACAGCTACAGGCTACCTTAAGAGTAATCATGGTTAAGGTGGCGACGCAGAGAGGGTGTTTACAGGGCGGCGTTCTTTCTCCGGTTCTGTGCTACTTAGTAGAGATAACCTACTTATGATTTTGAATAAGCAAGGTTTATATGATCAGGGATACGCTGATGATTTTATTATACTCATCTGAAGCAAACACATGGGTATCTGTTTGGATATTATACGGATAACATTAACCATTGTAGAATGATGACATAAGAAGGGTTGTATAAGTATGGGACTTTCTGTTATTAATCTAAAAACTGTCATGGTGCCGTTTACCAAAAGTAGAACTCTGTGGATTGTAATGAAAGACTGGTCTAAGTGGCTAGAGAATTAAGGTACCTTGGAATAAAGTTGGGTGATGGTTAATAAGGAATAGTCATAAGACAAGTATCATTCATCGCTTGCAAATGTCACTAATGATGATGAGGCGAGCTTTAGGGTAAACTTCAGTATTAATCCCTCATATGGCAAACTGGATATACAAAAGCATTGTTAGACCAATGTGTCATATGGTGGCGAATAAAACAAAGGAGTACTGCTGTCTAAAGTAAAACTTGCAGCACGCCTGTATACTTTGGTTGCAGAGGAACTCAGACTGCTGTTTTGGAGATGTTAAGTGTAATTTCTATCAATAAATATTGTTATTTTAGGGTAGGCTATGACGCCGGCATGCGGAATGCAATGTGTTGGTAGCAACGTGCTCTTCATCAGGATAGCAAACATACCGGGATAAATATTCAGACATTTTGTCAATAGATATTTTTGAATTGGTGCGGAGCAGATGAAAAGCATTACTGATCTTGAGTCACCACATCGTGTCTGGTGTGCAGACAGAGAGAAACGATTTCAAGGTGAACCTAGATATACGACGAATGCACTGACTTTGTTATTACACGGACTACACGGAATTGGGTTACGTGGACACCAGACCCTTTTGTGTAGGATAAAAATGTGATGCAGCTGTGGAAACGGTTAGACACTTAGCTTTCACTGCGTAGTTATGGACAGGAAACTCTTTGTATCTCTAGGCGCTCTATGGAGTGAGGGTTAAAAAGGAAAATAGGACAAAATATCCGCAGGATTTCACGGATTTCTAAAAACCTGAAACTGGATTAATAAGGAAGGTCATGTGAACAAAAAAGTTATGAACTTATAACTTTAAAAAAAATGAAAAACAACAGAGCCTAATAGCTTAATACAGAAAATTATAAAGTAAAACTTGCATCCTAAGAAAGTAATCCTGACCTAAAATTAGGTATGAGCAGTTAAAATAACTAAAACTAAATACAAACGTGATCAGAAAATAACCATTCTTTATAGAAGTACACTACACAAGAAGTTGTTCCCTCTTTGAAAATTTTAATGCATGACTCCTATTGTAGATTTACGCGAAAATAGTCAGCCTTTATTTATAGCAGGAATTTTTATTTTATTGTTAGTTACGTTTTTATTAATGGAAGCCACAATGGCCTTTATTTCTACACAGGTTTGCCTGATTAGATTATATGATAATTTTCTATAAGAGGCTTCATTATTTTTCGTTTATTACTCTCAGGGGTTCATTTAGAAGTGAGTTTAAACTTGGCAATTCCGAGGAAATCTGGTTGGATATACACCACCCTTTTTCATCTACTCTTAGGTTAGATCCCTTCCTCCATCTCACTTATCAGGTCTTTATTCGTTTCAACTCTTGTCCGTTTCTGACCCTGACACTAGTAAAAAACATAGGGCTAGGAATATATTTATTTCACGTCATTTTCTTCTCTTTTTTTAACGACGATGAAGATGGAGAGGTTTTTCGCCTTAAACAACATGAACAAGAGTACTTATATTTTACGATTACATAACCTTATTCCTAGTGTGTTATCTTGCATCTTCCTATTTGATCTATGATTTTCTGACTAAATATAATCAACAGTATTCCATTTATCTATTAGGCCTAATCGCATGTTCTTTTTTCGTCCACTAATATTAATATTTACAGCTATTTTTATTTTCCCAGTTTATACCGTTTTGTAACATTATATCATTATTATTTTCTGCTATATAATTGGATGTGTGCTATTTACGCATTTCAAAAGAATTAATTAAAATCAGCTTCATTGCATATCAACATGAACTTTTAAGCTGTGTGTTTAATAGAATTATTTATTTAGATTTCATGATAATCATGAAAAGTTAAAAAATTCGACATATTGTGTGTGAGCGAGTTTTTGGAAACTTCGTTTATGATTTATCATTCAACTTTATCTTATTATTATCATGAAAAGCGAATACAATTTTAAATCAAGTCGACTTTTTCACGTCTTACTTTATGGTACCACTCGTGATATATGGTATAGTTCTCATAATAAAGTTTTCATCTCAGACTTTATTTTATTATGTTATAGAGAAGTCACTTGTGACGTGTATCATGTTTTTGATACTCAAGAGAGAAATTTTACCATCGACTCAAACACTTGCATCATTCAAACTAAACATAGAATATCCTGTTCATATTAAATTATAAGAATTTTATGTAGATTAAGTCATTGCGTTATATACTATTTGCTTGACGCATTATTAATAACTGGTTTCTTTATGTTCGTATTTTATTTCAATCCTCAAACTGTTGCATAATATATCTTATCATCTTATTCACTATACAATTTAGGCCAATTATTTCTTTAAAAATATCTGTATTCTACTGAATTCACTATCGATAAGTTACCAATTCGATTTTTAATGAATTATGATATAAGTTTATAATCTAAACCCAATTTATTCATTTGAGTTAACAATAAGACTTAATTTTTCGTAGCACATATATTTAAAATTGAGAAGAATTTTTGTAATTACATTTTCCCTTATTATTAGATTACTATTACAGTATTCATAATTTTAGAAGTTAAGAATGGAATATGTTAGGTAATGGATTTAGACGTTATTTAATAGATGATAGCTGTTTCTTCTATCACAGTGATGATTAATATTAAATTGATTTTGATAGAGCCTAGTATATTTTGTCATTCTTACAATATCATTAATATATTATGTCATGTGGAAAATAATATTAGTATCATAAAGAGAAGAAAATCTAGGGGGGAAATGACTATATCACTAGTATACAAAATGGATAGGCCATTATTTAAATTGTTGCGAAAATCAAATGTCCAAGGAGCAATTTGGCAAAACAATAAGGAAAATAAACAAAAATCTCCAAACTACAAAATAAGCAAGTAAGTATCAGATTAGCAGTAACCCTCTAAGGATGATGATTTTGCCATCGAAATGTACATTTTGGTAATAGGTATAGTTAATAACTGAAGTATTCACAGTCTTAAATATTCTTATCCTGTTTTTGTGGTTTGGGGATTTTTGATTATCCTTTAGTGTGGAATTGCAATTGAAGTTTAGTAGGTTTTTAGTACGTATAGTAAGTAATAGAGTACAATTGAAATGGTGAAAGTCAGGCCAAACGAGGGACATTACAAGACCAGTAAAGAATTCCTAGAAGATAGTAATTATTTTTGTTGAACAGATTGGTGAGTTAACTGATAACGTAAAAACTCCTTTGTTTTATTAACTTGCCCGTTCATATACAGTGCCAGTGTAGGGCGTTGATCTATACAGAAGTGTTTTAAGCTATTGATTTATACTTATCCAAATTTGGTGCCTCCACCATTTTGTATAGTAATCATTTCGTTTCCGCTATTTTATTGCCGTCATAATCATTTTAAAAAAATGATGTGTTGTAATTTTAAAATGTCTTGTGTCTCTCATCTACCCGTTTAATAAGGGAGGGATTTTTGAAAACCTAATAACATGTTAAAGTAAATGATCCAGAAAGTATTGTGAAGGTATTAAGTCTCTATCATAATTTAAAAAATAAGACGGAGTTATAGGACTTATTTTTGAACGTAACATGAAAAACACAACAATTTAAAACAATACTTATGAGTTCCGGGTTTATGTGTTTGAAATTTTTTTTGGGTTGGTCACTTGGACTTTATTTCTTTAATAAAAATTTGTTATATATATATATATATATATATATTAATTGTTTAAAACTGAAAATATTTAATTATGATTTTACGTTTATTGAAAATCGATTTGGCAATCCTAATGGAATAGGACGACATAACCTAAAAATTACCTAACATTGTTTTAATAATGGTCATTAATAAATAAATATGTCGTAGGTTTTTAATTTGTTTTTAAATTTCGTTTTTTGGAAAATAAAGTCTATATTAAACGAAATAATTTCAATTTGATTTAACTTTTCAACTATGCAACAAAAAATTATCTTATGGTGCAAAAATATTGACTATTTATTTACAATTGAACATAGTTGATGCCTATATGCAAATTTTTATTGATGGAATGATACATGTTGATCTGTTTTGTTTCATCTCAACAACTATCGACTCAAAACTTCGACGTTTAAAGCCAAAAAACATTTCTTATAGGAAATATATTTGTCAAAATCAATTTAGAGGTCCGAATGAAAAAAACCAACATATGGGAACATATTTGATATGGGAACCAACATAACGTTTAAAACGTAATGGTAAATATTATGCAACTTTACATATATTGTAACGTAAAATGTTGAAAAATAGTAAATTAAAAGTTATATATAGACACATTTACTTCTTTTTTTTAATAAAAGTTAAACTTTTCTACCAATTATGTTTTTACATAACAGCATTTTTAAATAATTTTATCATCTTTATTAAAAATGAAAATGAGTATTAGATAATTTAAACAAATTCTAATTGTTCAAAAATCGTCTTAAGTGTTCAAAGAACAAATTAAATTGTCCCGTTTGAAAATAATATTTACAAGTCTATGTCACTATAAAAAATAATAATAATAAATATTCGAGTTATATATATATATATATATATATATATATATATATATATATATATATTGCCAACCACAAATAAAAAAAATGAATAAATGATTTCAGACTTCTAATCATTCAAGATGAATACTGGAAGTATATAACCCAGGAACCAATATATGGTAATGAGTAGTGAAAATTTTCATGCTCCTGGCAGTAAAAAAGTCCTTTTTTATTTTTTTAAATAATGAAAAACATCAATTTACTCCTAAATACATGTCTAGGCACCACTTATTAACAAATTAACGTCGACCTATATTTTATTAATTTCAAATAATGTTTAATAAAACAGGGTGATGGAGCTGCTCATTTATATATTACATTTATTTCAATAAGTTATTTCTATAAAATTCAAGTCGGCATTTTTAATTGAATAAGTTAAAGTTCTCACACTATAAGCTTTAATGAAATTGGTTTGTTCAACTGTCGATTTAAGAAGTTTTTGCTTTCTCAAACTATTCCACTACGTTTTAATCAGCCATTAAGTAATATTCTGACTAAAGGAAATAAAATATATTTCACAGTATTCTCTAGCAGCAGAAAATTATGTATTTATTATTGGAACTCTACATGCCGGATTATGAAGGCGTGTACAGTATGTGCTTGGTAGAAAGCTGCCGAAGTGGTCCCTGGAGAATTTTACCAGCTTGTACACAACTATAACATATTCTGTCTGATAGACAATGGTGAGTCAGGACTCTCCAAGGAGTACAATCAAATAATTGAACAGAGTTCTAAGGATGTATCTATTTCTTCTATTAGCTTAATCGTTTATTAACTAAGTAATGTAACTAATAGCCATGCATCTATAAAATGTGTAAATAGGTTTGGAGATAGTAAACAAATTAAAGGAATTATTTGTTACTTTCATATTAATTATTATTATATACATTTATTTAAATTAAAAATTTTTTGATGAAAAACAAATAAAGTTGAAGTAAATTTTTATTTTGGATATTATAACACTATACAATATTTGTTTTAACTAATAGAATAGATTTTAATGGAAAATTTTATTAAAAAACATTGAGCTTCATTTGTGAGATAATATCATGTAGAACAAAAACTCGAACACAAGATCTCACAAAAATTATGTCACTTAATCTAACACGTTTCAACGACAAAGTAGCCATCTTCAGTGATACACGAGCTACATAAGTTATAGTTTTTTTTTATTGTAGCTCATGTATCACTGAGGATGTCGACTTTGTCGTTGAAACGCGTTTGATTAAAGGAACATAATTTTTGTGAGATCTTGTGTTCGAGTTTTTGTTCTACATTTTATTGCTGGAGTAACTTTTTATGTCGGCTATCTTAAATTAAACAGAGATTTTGATATGACAGTAAGCTAATTTGTTCACCAAATTAACATCAAAACCTCAAACTACCTGGGAAATAAAAAAAATATGTAATCACAAAAATCGTAAAATATACCATTATTTTTTTGATATATTTTTATATATATTTGTTCACCATTTTTTTGATTTTGAATCAGTGTTTTTTTACTGTAGTAATAGAAGGTAATTTGAAACATTATTCATTATTACGATTTTTGAGTAAACACATCTGTTTTCTTTGTTCATTTGATTGTGATTCAGTGGTAAACTATTGATCTGTCGCCATTAGTCTACAGCATCCACACATATGCTGTACGTTTATAATTAAATGAAAATTACTAAATTACTTAGAAAAAATCCAATGATATTATTAAATTAGAGTTAAATTTTTTGTTTTAAACTAATCTCATCATCCAGCTATTCCATAGTATTGTGTGTAAAAGGTCAACTGTAAGTTATTATTCAATGTGTTACTGTTCCATTCACCAGTCACGTGATATGGGAGAAAATCTAATCAGGTCAGAAAGAGTTACTGATAAAAATAATACAAATTGTATTAAATAAAAATTACAATTATTCTTATTTGTACAACTTGTGTTATTACATGAAAATTATATTGCAAATACTTGGCCATTGTGTTTATGATGGCGTGAAGTTGTACAAATTTCTATTGACACTAATCTAAATATCCTAAATTATGTTGTTTTATAACACAGAAATTAAGAAAACTTATTAAGTAATATAATGAAAAGCTTGTTTTTATAAATATTTCTTAATTTTACTAATATTAAATTTACTAATAAAACTTGACAAAGTTGGTAAAAATCGGAAACAAGTTTGTAAAAAAACCAACAACCGATATTTTTTCACATTTACTACGATAAAGAGCTTTTATGAGTCATTGTAAACATAAATATAAATCAGGTTTAATGAAAATAGAACATGTAGGATAAATTGTAAGTTTTTCTTACACAATACTTCTTATATATGTTATTATAAAAAACATATTTTAATATCCAATAAAATACATTTTGATTGTTTTTATAACATTAGATTTCTAAAAATAACAGAAATGGTTTAAGTTCTTCTTATTTTTTTTTACAGTTACAAAGAAACCATTTTTTCAGTTGTTTATGGTTAGACACATTCGATTCTACTATCATAGCACTAAAAAAAATCTGATTTGATTTCGATAAAATTAGCCGTTAATTCAAGGGTAAACAAGATTTTGTGTTTTTTTACCAAAAATTATCGAAGGTAGATTTTTTTTTTTTTAGAGAGTTATATGGACCAGAATTCTTTTTAGTCCAAATATTTGACTAAAAATATAAAAAAGTTATAAAGGTTATTATTAAAAAAATAATATTTGTTGTTAGATTTCATAGCAGGATTACAGGTAGATATAATCTTTTCTACAGGTATACATTTAAACAGACCTTCTGGCTGAAATTTGTTTACAATAAAAATAAACTCTGTTACGGATATATCCAAGAAAATCTCAACATCAACTATTTTCCTCAATAACACTCACTCTTAATATATAGAGCGAGAAAGTAAAAATAAAAAATGAAGGGCAAAACCTCACATTTTGAGAAAATTATTTTGCGTTGTTCAAGTCGTTGTAAAACTCTATTTATAAATATATATATATATATATATATATATATATATATATATATATATATATATATATATACTTATAAATTGAACGTCTCGTCCTGTAACGCCCTAAATGCTTGATAGAGCTCGCCTCATGATCCTGTTTTAATTACCTTACAAAATGTCAACAAAAATTTTAAAATAATAGCACAAACTTGTACTTGTTATAAATGGAATAGCTTTGCGTTCACTATTATGGAAACAATACATCAAAGCTTCTGAAGCTATTAAGTTCCCAACCTACTTTACTTAATATAATGTCACGTCTTTGTTTATAACTGAGACTAAATTTAATAATACTATCTCAGATGACGATATTGTCTTATACCTGCACTGAGTTATTATTTGTATTAAGATATTCTGACATTATCTAACATTGCAGGTGGTGTGTTAAGAGCTCAATATAATCCTATTTCATTAATGGTTTAATAGGAATTTTGCCATCGTTTGTGTATATAAAAAACTAATATATAACGTATCGAGAGTGTAAATCAACTCCTATTATCAAATGATAAATCTGTAGAACAAACATGAAAAGACAAGTTAAACATAAAAACATAGCCTAGGGCTATGTTGGAAACTAAAACTAAATTATAGCCTAAGAAAGGAACTCAGCCCTAAATGTGCTTGAACCTAGCTATAGGCTTAGGTTTTAAGAGTTTTTAATTATTTCATTTTCCCGCTTATACGTTTTTACTACCAAGTATTGTATATACAATAATATTTCAAGTTTTCTTTCTTGAGTTTAGCAACAAACGAACAGTGTTATTGATTAGTTAGCTCTGACGTGCTTGTAGCTTAATTCACGGCGACCCTAGTCGGGAGCTAAGAATGATGCTTCAGAAGACATGGGTCTAAGGATAACGTTCCAGTTATGTTCCATATTGTCGGGGCTTGGAGTTTTTGCAAAATTAATTTGTAAATTTCAACCTAATATTAGATCCATTGAAATTTAAACAAAAGTATTAAATTTTTTAAATTTATTTTGGAACTGTTCTCAATTTCAGTAGATTTCTACATAGCGATACAGGAGATGCAGAAACCAACCTAATATCTTTGATCAATATTTGTAATCATTATCGTGTTTACATAAAGCAAAAGAGACCACAACAACGTAAAGTGGACATTAAAACCCTTGATTTACGTTCCAAAGTTAAGAAACGTCAATATCATTTAAAGCAGGAAGTCGAATTTATTTTGTGATTACTATACTTTGCTCTTACCACGTGAGCTGTGTAAGTAAGTGATGGGATCGGTTTCTCCACCTACCGGAGTAGATGAGAAGCTTTTATCTGTTCTGTCACAGGTGTCCTATCCAATTTAATTTTCTGCCTTAAAGCTATCTGCCTCTCCATTACCCTCTTATCCTACTGCTCTCCAATTAATTTAATTAATGAGGAAACTTTAAAAGTTACAAATATCAAATTAAAATAATTATATAATAGGATTATATTTTAATATAAACATTTAAAACATATTTATTATTAAAGTATGTGTGTTACAACAATCAATGTTATTCCAATTTTATTAAAACTAATATTTATCAATCATAAACATTTACTAATCGTAATAAACGTAGCATAACATTATACGAACTTTCTTATACAGCTTTACTTTTAAAAAAATACAAATCCAACACCGAAATTAAAATAGAACCTTCCTCGTGTAAAACCAAACCAACTAATTTAGATATCATCAACATTTGGTCTAATGATTCTGACCAAACCCAGCTATGTTTTGGATCTAAAAGGCGGAAACTAGACGTCTTGATCGCCATCATCTTCCCAACAATTGCCCTTCCTGAGTTACTTCTTAAAAATATAAAATGTGCTATTGGTGATGTAATAAAAGTTTTAACATATCAAAATGAGCGGAAGCGATTTGTAAAACAATTTGTTGGGAATGAAGATTTATAACCAAAATCAATGTCTCTAATTTCACGTATATTTAAATTAAGACCTTGACTAATTTCGAAACTAATTTAACTGGGAGGTCAAGATTCTTATGGGTGTTTTATGAATTACTCTCGAACTGTCATTTTAATTAACTTGCGTTTGGCCACTTTGGTAAAAGTAATTAATCTCCAAATTTCACTTAAGTTTAATATAAATTGCTTTCTCTGAATTTATTAAAATCAAATCTTGACTAAAACGCCCATAGTTCAATTTTCACTTTTGAAATGATTCATCTGTAATGTAATTTTTTGAGAGATGGCAACCGATAATTTTTGTTTGGTTTATTTTATATATTTAGATCTAAATCAATAGAGGTAAGGTTTAGGAAATCAGAATTTTATTTTTTGTTTACCGACATTAAAAATATTACTGAAAACATCTTTCTCAGAAGAAAACCGCTGAGAGGACCTTAAATTGGATAATTCGATACAAAAATACAACATCAATTTTGTTCACCCAAAACAGAACTTTTTCTGTTTTACATTTATGTGAAAATAAAAATAAATCTTACTCGATAATTTCTTTTTTTTTTATTGAAGTAAGTACTTTGTCATACATACCCAACTTACAATAATTGTAATGATGCAGTACCGTTTTATTTTGTGTGGATTACTAACAAGTATTTCAATTCATAACAAAAAAGGTACGAAATAAATTTACTTGTTGTTTAATATCAAGAATCTTGCACTCTAGTTGCAAATTATAAAGATTCGTTCATATATAGTCCTGGGTTGAACAATTTTAACAATTTATATCGTAGACTTTCTGTAAAATACACAATAGCTTTCTTATAAAATATTTATTACAATATGGAACATTGCTCATTTTTTAGAAATTTGTATACTGAAAATGATCTACCTTTGAGGTGTTGCGTTTCATACAAGTAATAAACTTTTGACTAACCTAAATAGGCTAGTCAAATAATTTATGTAACTAAATTACAGTAACTTAATCATACAAATTTAAAAACAGTAAATAATATGAGGTTCGATTACTATACTGATATGGTAGTGTGCTATTCTACATACTTCATTCCTTTAATATACGAGTAATTGTTTAGAAGTAAACTCTCTCTCACACCCCCCACACACACACAACAAAACTAATAGGCAATAAACTAACACACATTATTGCCTATTATTCTTGTATCGAATGTTTGGTCAAAAATTTAAAATTAATTAAGGTCGCATTATAAGAGATCTTCTACCATATGTTAAATATATTCAAAATAATATCTATAATTTGAAAAAAAATAAAATAAATAAAAAATAAAAAAAAATTTTAAAAAATAAAAAAAACAATACAACCAAAACCAAAATATTAAACCAATATATAAAAAGGGAATAATTACTATTCGTTATATAATATTCGATGGAAGTTTTGATTTAATTGGTATGATATGAATGACTTTCAAATCTTTTTTTTTCCTATTAACGTTTGTTTTTAAAGTTGTTTTTTTACAGAAACACTATCATTGAAATATAATCGTTATCACTTGGGATATTTTTCAGATAACTCATATTGAGTTTGTGGTAAGCATTTACACTTCATGCAGATAATATTATATCGAAGTCCAATATAATATAATTTGGACGTATTAATATATAACTTTAGGAAAGTTAGAGTTGTTGTTTGGAATTTTTTTTCTTTAATCATATTATAAAAGTACTTTTTTCTAAACTTTGTAAGTATTTTTTTCTTAACTCAAAATATTACTAAAATCCAAATTTAATGTAAATAAATTGACTTAATATATACTAACAAAATAAAAGAAGTAATTTATTGTCTATCTCAAGTAAAGTAACTCATTAAATTAGTTTTTCTGTCTCTTTCTCTCTCTCACTCCTGTAAAAAGAATATTTATTCCATTTCTTTTATTCTGTTTCGTCATCTTTATGGCTCTCTTTCTAGCAATAAACAGATAAATAATTACCTCCTTTAAAATTCATGCTAAAAATATTTTTCTCTTATAACGATCAAATTAACCATTAATTATTTTAAAGGTTTATTATTCACCAATAAGTTGTATTTTAATGGTATTCACCAAGCTATGAATAGATTAACTATGCATTCGATAAGAAGATTTGGGATGAATTTTATAGCTGTTATTTCCTATTCACAGGACAACACAGATTAACAGTCCTCACCCAACCTTCTATTGACATTGACTGGACTAGGATCAGGGGTGATTGTTGTAGAGATCACTCACTATTTACAGCATAATACACATTACCTGTCCTGACCAAGATATAATGGGAATCTGTGTATATTTAAAGGACGTCACTCACCATTCATAGCTTAATAAATTATAACAGTCCCCACATAACTATGCTTGGACTATTCATTACACAAGAATCCGTGGTCAATTTTACACACATATGCGTGGATATTGGATTGGGCTAAGATTCGGGCTGAATTTATAGTCACTCACTATTCACAGTACAATATACGTTAATGATCCTCACCACCTATATGTTGATAGCTAACCATCTATTTCAGGAATGAAATTTATTGACTTCACTTATTATTCACAGCAAGATACAAGTTAACTATCATTCGTAACGTATGCTATGATATTGATTGGCCTAGGGTCGATAACGAATTGTATATACGTTACTCGTTATTCACAAGAAAATATACGTTTAATAGTCCTAACACACCTATATGTGGATATTGATTAAACTAGGATCCGGAATGAATATTATAGACGTTACTTACTATCTACATCAGAAATTGAGTTAATGATCCTTAACTACTTACACATTGATATTGATTGATTGGCCTCGGTTTAGGAATGATTTTTATGTAGTTCACTCACTATTCACAGTAAAATTTACCTTAATCAAGATAAGAACTGATCATTAGTGATCGAGGGTGAAGCCACTCAATATTCAGAACACAATAAGAGTTAACGATCACCCATAACGTATGCGTCGATATTGACTATTCTAGGATCCGAAGTGAATTTGATAGACATCACAGCACAATGCAAGTTAACGATTCTCGCCAGCCTATACGTGGATTGTAATTAGCCTCTGATCTAAAATGAATTTTTTAGTACATCACTCACTATTCACAGTGCAATACACGTTAACGGCCCTCACCAAGCTATGTATGGATATTTCTTGGATTAGGATATGTGTGAGTTTTATTGAAGTCACTCACTATTTACAAAAAAGTATACGTTAAAGATCCTCACCCACTTATACATGAATTTTAAATGGCTTAGGGTATAAAATGAATTTTATATACATCGCTCACTATTCACAGAACAGTATATGTTAATGATTATCACCCACCTCTACACGGAATTTGAAAGGCCTAGGGTCTGAAATGAATTTTATATTTATATATATATATATATATATCACTCACTATTCACAGAAAAGTACACGTTATAAATTCTCACCCACCTACAGATGTATTTTGAATGGCATAGAGTCTAAAATGAAATTTATCTATGTCACTCACTATTCACAGATCAACACACGTTAACGGCTCTCACTAAGCTATGCATGGGGATTCATTGAACTAGGATCAGTGTGAGTGTTATTGATGTCCTAACTATTCACAGCAGAGTACAGGTTAACGGTACGCACCAAGCTGTACATGGTGATTTTCGGACTAGGATAGGTATGAATTTTATCGAAGTCACTCACTAGTCACAGCGAAATACATGTTAACGGTCCTTATCAATTTATGTATTGTGACTAATTGGACAAAGATCGGTGTGAATTGTATTGTAGTCCACCGAAGTAACGGTCCACACCAAGCTCTGTATAATGATTTGTTGGACTATAATCCGGGGTGAGGTTTATTGATATTACTTTCTATTTACAGAGTAATATACTTTAACGGTCCACATCAAAGCTATCTATGGATATTTATTGTACTATTCCGGAATGAATTGTATTGAAGTCACAGTGCAATAAACTATGACCGTCCTCATCAATCTATGTATGGAAATTTATTGGACTAACATCTAGGATGAATTTTACTGACGTAATTCGCTATTTACAGCGCAATACGTGTTAACTGTCCTCGCACATCTAAGAATAGAGGTTTATTTAACAGGACTCAAACATATATTGTCCCTAAATTGTCGGTCAATTTGGTAATATTATAAAAATTAATTTAGTCTTAAGGCAGCATTGCCTATATCAAATTCTTAAAGCAACTATATCTTCTGTTTATAATTAGGAGCCAAAGAATCTTATATAGAATTTGTAATCAAAATCGGATACAAAACAAAAATTTGGAATTTTATTTGTTTCTAATGGTATGGCTCCGAGAATTAAGAGACAGACTGATATTTGGCGTGAGAGACTCTTGGTGAAACGAATTTAAATTCATAAAAACAAAACAAAAAACCATTCAATATGGCTGACAAAATTAGTGGTGTCCAATCTAGGATGAGGTAGAGGCATCCTACTATGAGATATGTTCATTGTGTAAGTCACCGTTTTAAATCTTGCGATGTCAAATATAAAGCTAATGTTTTTAGAAGACACTCTAATGTAAGCAAAAATCACCAGGGTGTTATTTTAATATATGCCTCAGATAGTAGAAAAAGAATACTTCTCCGCCTTTGTGGCTCTAAATTTATTAAAAGGCATGACATTATCTTAACATTTGTTGAGCTTTGTAAATGTATTCCCATCAGTTGGAAATAAATTTCTGAGACAACACGGATGACTTTTTAACGGATTCAGCTATATTGCAGGAGTTGAAAAGAGTGAATTCATTTATACAGCCAACTTATTTCTGACAAACTCTTCAGCCTTACTTTGCCACTCTCTTTGTTTCTCCAAAAGAAGTTTCTTGATATGGAATCACCTATAAAGGATACAAAGCAGATTCTGCTTAACATCGAAAACCAAAGTAAAAGTTTAGTTCCATTCATTTAAAAAAATGTGTTTGCTTCCCCTCTTGGGGTGGAGACGTTATGAACTTTATTATGGATGCAAGACTCATTACATGGCAGACGACGACGTGTGCTAACCCTCAAACTACTACTACCGTTGAAGAATATTATAGAGTGACTGATTGCCTATACTCCTAGTGTTGAGAGTCTTATTAAGAATTTATCTGATAGATTCAATTCAAATGAGGATATTTTGTCTACCATGTTTTCAGGTGGTTCTTCCATGCTTTGTTTCTCTATTGGTGAAAGAAATATGTTGGAGGCTTTTACTATATACTATGGTTATGACGTATCACTTTCTGTAGTGAAAGTTAAGATACACTGTGGTGTGAAAGAACTTCTACTATGTCCACTATTAATAATGAGAGTGAGATCCTGAAAGTGCTAGTGAATTGCAATGCGACTTATTATCGCACAACAAAGTACCTTCTTACTGTCTTGGGTATATTCCCTATAACAACTGCGAGTGTCGAAATATCCTTTTCTAAATCATTGGACAGTTTGACAAGTAGTGTAATGAGTAGTGACAGACTGAGAGTACTTTGTAATTATTTCAATTCACAGCGACATTACTGTGCAACCAGAAAAGATTTGATTCTCTACATCTTGGATGGTTCTTGTAATATTAGAAATCCCCTGTTATTGATTTTAATTTGCACAAGTAAAATATTGCATTTGTAAAGTTTATATATTATTGACATAATATGTAGAAATAAACATATAATTTACGACACAAAATTAATTTAACGATACACGATGTAGGAATTAATTTAACATTCTTAATCATATTAAAACATGAGATAATAACAGGTAATATAATAAGGAATACATCCAAAGAGCCGGTCCACACTTCCCTCTCCCTTTTAGTTTTGGAGATGGTTGCCGTTGGTTTGCCGATAAATGACCCCCTCCCCCGCAAAACAAAATTATAGCTACGGGGCTGCAACAAATTGAATATGGGTATTTTGTAGAAAACTATGCCTCCCAACATTCCAGTAACACCAAAATAACTCTTTCAAGCAGTTAATTGCCTCTGTACAGTTTTATATTTGTCCAATTCTAATTGGCCGACTGACCACGCTGAGAGATTCTGGAATTATATCCACTAATTACACAGCTTGTCTGCTAATTGACTAATTTGTTGGTTCAATACGAGTATTTGAATGAATGAGTAGAGTCACGTTGAGCCCACACAAACTATTATGAATATCACTGATCAAAATTTACCTCACATTCTACAAATCTATGAAGAAAAAAAACAGACAAGTTATTAAACTGTTTATGATGAAAATTTTAGGACTTTTTTAAACATAAAACTAAACATTTAGAAATCAACTTTTTATGGTTATTGTCAACTCATAAATTAATGATAATTAGAAATTGGAGTTTTGACATATGGCTACTGCTTATTTTTTTTTTTTTTGTGGGAAGTATTTTCGATGTTTTTCGCATCAATGAAATAAAAGACAAAGTGCTAGGTATATTATATTAACGTGTTGATTTTATTAAGTCAGTTAAACATTTTGTGCTGTAAGTGTTGCAGAAAATACTTTTTAAAATATAAAATTTATTATTATAAAACTGTTAAATCAAACCACCTTAATCGGATGTTTACAAAATTTAATGAAAGCCTTTTTATTTAGTGCTACTTTTCCTTTTGCATATATGAGAGAAGGTATTTGTAGTTGTGAAAATATAACAAACATTTTATAGGAATTAAATGGGCTAATCCAGTTAAATGTTTAATAAATCAGTAAAATTATTATTAAACTATATTGTTTGTATGAAAGGGCACTCTTTAGTGAGTACGAACTTGGCAATCCAGAGGGGTCAGGATGACTACACCTTTAGTGAGTACGAACTTGGCAGTCCAGAGGGGTCAAGATGACTACACCTTTAATGAGTACGAACTTGGCAGTCCAGAGGGGTCAAGATGACTACACATTTAGTGAGTACGAACTTGGCAATCCAGAGGGGTCAAGATGAGTACACCTTTAGTGAGTACGAACATGGCAATCCAGAGGAGTCAAGATGACTACACCTTTAGTGAGTACGAACTTGGCAATCCAGAGGAGTCAAGATGACTACACCTTTAGTGAGTACGAACTTGGCAGTTCAGAGGATTCAAGATGACTACACCTTTAGTGAGTACGAACTTGGCAATCCAGAGGTGTCAAGATGACTACACCTTTAGTGAGTACGAACTTGGCAGTCCAGAGGGGTCAAGATGAGTACACCTTTAGTGAGTACGAACTTGGCAGTCCAGAGGGGTCAAGATGAGTACACCTTTAGTGAGTACGAACTTGGCAGTCCAGAGGGGTCAAGATGAGTACACCTTTAGTGAGTACGAACTTGGCAATCCAGAGGTGTCAAGATGAGTACACCTTTAGTGAGTACGAACTTGGCAATCCAGAGGAGTCAAGATGACTACACCTTTTTGCATGCAGTCTTGTTTTAGATCCCCTCCTTTCATCCTTTGGTAGGTCTCGTTTGATCGAACTATTTTTCTTTTCCGACTCTGACGGTATTAGAGTATCAAGGTCTAGTGGTTTTTATTTTATATTTTTTCTTCGCTTTTGTGTAAACGGATGATGACCAAGAGGTTTTTGTGCTTTAAATAACCTAAAATATTAAAACGTGATGTTGTTTTATTGTGTCCATCGTATTTATTTACATCTGTATTGTCTTACTGAGATCTCACCACAATCTATAATACATTTGCACATGTCAGTTAACTAATGGAACAGCGTGTGTAAACTCCGAAACTATATATCGTACGTTTTAAACCTGTAATAGTCCTTATGTTACTTCACAACAAAACTTATTTCAATTATGTGTTCTATGTTAAAGTGTGTGTTTATCACGTTATGAGACAAACATTTTGATGAGGTGTTAGTAAAAAAATAAACTGTATTTGACTGCCCAAATGATTAAAAAAATTTAACGTGTACATGACCATATGTGTTGGATATCACGCTTATTGACTAGGTTTTGAAAAACACCGCTTTAGGAGTAGATGTATAAATATTGATAATAACCTAAATTTATGAAATTTTATGTTACTTCTTGTTTTTAATATAAAACTCATGATATAATTTGCAGTTTTAGCACCGAGTTATAATTTGTCTTTTATTTATATATTCTATGTCATTATATCAGCAAAAATATATTATTGGTATACGTTACTTATGTAAGTTCTAATTATTGAATGTCACTTTATAAGTGCGTGATTAAAAACTCAAATGATAGTCATGAGAACAGTTGGTAGTATTGGTTTGACCCTTAAAAATCCTGAATTATTTAGCTTAATATACCTTCTATCACTAGTACTTATATAATTTATAGTATTTCAGTAAATTGTGCAGTAAATTATTTTAGGGGAAAATTCAAAGTTTTATTAAATTTATTTTATATAACTATCATTCAATTACACAATCTACATTTCTAAATATTATTTGTATAATACATATTTATGCTTCTGCACTACACTGTATAATTTATATACATTTAAAACCACGTATACGACTCAACTCTAGATCTTTCCTATTTCCCCCAAGGGTTCAAGGAATATGTTCTACGTTTAACTTAATCCATACGTTGTTATGTCAGATGCTTTCAACGGAAGATAATTTAATTCAATCTCGAATATTGATTCAATTTGTAAAGGATTACATATATAAATCAGTTAAATACAACCAATCTGATTAGCTTCGGCTGAATGTTTCAATACAATTTCAATAAATTTGCCATTGTAATATTTTCTGTTGTTATTTTTAATATATTTAAACATCATGTAATTTTAATTCTATATTTAATATATGATTCTCTTAACTATATTGTTTAACGAAGTAATACTGACCTAGCTGCATTTTTAAGTTTGACATTTGGGTAAAAACTAGTTTGGTGAACATAATTCGCAATTAAACGTGACAAAAATAAGTTAATATATTATAATTCAAAATGTAATATAAGCCAAATTATTATTAAAGGAAAATAAGAAGCCCAAAGCCAAAATACTGTTAAATTTGAATTGCTAATATCACATGTGAAAACTTACTTTAGTGACTGTTCGTTTTTATCTGCTAATGGTATCACGAGTAACTACATTGTTTTAACATTACAATACTTGCCTGTAATGATATATAATGATAATTTTCCTGTTAATGATAATATATGTTCCTTGATAAGATATAGGACTGGCGTTTAGTGTCAACTCTGTCAAATCTTCGTTAAATTTTTGAATTAAAAAATCAATACTAAAAGTAATCTTTAATTTTAGTTATTCTTTAACCTTTCATTAAAAATATTCAACGTATATTATTGTACTTAAACTTAAATTTTCCATTTTACAATTTTCATAAATTTTATATATTTATGAAGTATCAACAATTATTTTTTTTTAAGAAGAGAAAATTTACAAAACGAAACAACTCCCCATGAATACTCGCGATTAAAAAATAAAAAAAATATTCTAAACAGATATCAAAAGATTTTAAATATGGCTTATACTACTACTGTACAAATCTTGGTAAAACAATAATAATTTTAGCATTTCTAAGATTTACTTAAATGCAACCTCTAGGAACACAGTCAGAAGTACCGGGATAATATTATTCTAACGTCTTGAAAACCTATAGTTAATAAGCCTTGAAATATTTATTTATGTATTACGTGTTATTTTCTATATTTAATTAGTATTATTTTATCATGCTACGTGTAATTTATTTAAGTATAAGGACATAATATTGTAACATATTATATGTGTACAGTTATAGTTCTTCAAATGTAAACCAAGCCTGATGCATAAATAAATCAATTCGTATATATTTCTTGATCACTCCAAGGCTTACAATAATTTATTAATATCAGTACTTGTTTCAGTATTTAAAAAATAGTATTTTATTAAAGTCATGGTTCACAGTTCCTTCAGATATCATTTTAATCTACTCTCTGTATCTTTGGTTTTTACAATTGTTACGATTTTATTATTTTCATTGTACTGTATTATCAAATAATATTTCGTCTTTGTTTTGTGTTATAGTTTGCAGTCAGCTTATGTTTTTATTTAGTTTAATATAGTATAGATTTATAATTTAATCAACATCGAAACAATTATTTATTAATAGTATACAGCTCTCAATATTTACTTTAGTTTGTGAAGGAAAAAAAACAACATATAAATAACGAAAGTTAAAATTTTTCAAAATAAAATAGTATGTTACGAATATACCTTTGATTATTCATAATACTTGCGTAAAAAAATACATAAATTTAGTCAGTTTCAACTAAATCAGAAAATAATTTAATAAATAATAATTACAAATTTCTCTACTCACATAGTTTCAACATATTTCTAAATGGAAATCAAAGTAAGGGGTAGTAGCCTATTGGGATTCTGACTACACAAATGTTTTACTGAATTTGGAGGTAGAGAATTTTCTAGGCAAAACTCAGGATAATAAATTATATTTGTAAATGTGTTCATTTATATATAAATGTTAAAACACAAGGAATGCATTACTAACATGAGATAGCATTGAATATTATACACGCAAGTGATATTTTAATTATTTTATATCACTTCGCTCTTAACACAGACCTTCAATTAATATAAAAGCAATTACCAGAAAATATTCTTGTCGTATATAGATCGAAACTCTAAGCTCGATGAGTATGATTTTTTAAATTTTTTTAAAAATTTTAAACATGATGTTATTGTAAAAATCATTTTAAATCCTAGTATGCGTGCAAGATTTCATTGATACAACAAATTCCGGGTACTAGATAAAAAGATTAATGTTTTTCGTTTTATATTTTCCAGTTAAAATTTTCAAGCTATGTGTTATTTAAGTTTTTAGCATCAACTCTATTATTAATATTTTGGTTGAAAAATATACCCATATTAATAACATCAAATAAAACTATTCAAGATGCACACAAAACCCAATGATTAAGGAATATATAACACGTTATTCCTTAAAAGTAATTTAAAACGACCCTTATTTTAAACTTTACTGATAGATTCTTGATATTATCCGTGTTAAATCCAAACTTACAGAAAACGAATAAAAATTGTAACAACTAGAAGGTAGTACATACAAATAACCACACGCACATACACATATATATTAAAACTTGAACGAAAACTTAAAAAATGGCCTGATCGTCATGGTTTCGTGCTCACTTTCTGTTACCGGATCTCGACTTTGCCCTAAGGATGTTTGTTTGCTTTGCTGAATTTAAAAAAATCCGTTTATTGATAATAATAGGAAAAGTTGAGAAAATATTCAGGTTTTAAAAACATTGACGTTTAAGATTCGTAAACCGTTTAAAAACACCGCAATCGAATACAGAATACTTGAAAAAGCTGGTTATATCTATTCAGAACGGGAAAGCAACAAAACAGTGTCAACTTCAAAATGCCACAAAGCTTGACGAGGCTAAGGATTTCCTGTTCCGTTGTTGTATACTTTAGTTATGAATAACTTTAAAGCTGTGGTATCTAGGACTGTCAGCTTTCAAATGCTTTTAATGCATCAAAGCTAAGCTTTCGAAACATTTTACATTTAAAAAGCATGTATTATATAAGAGCTTCGTGTAATGTTTAACGGTTGTTATAATTTTAAATAATTCTGGAGGAATAATGAACAATAAATTCTGTGTGATTTAGAATTTTCTCTTTAAATATGTTGTTTTCAAAATAACTTTCTATTTGTGTATGTTGCTGTGTGTACATTTGTGATAATTCATCAGACATATTTTGCTTAATTTATTAAAAACCGTATCTAAGAGTTTTTGGCGCATAGTTATTTTCCATTGGAACTTCTGGCTATACAATCAATATATAATTCTGAAAACATGTTTTAGGCAGCCCGCTAACATTTAGCATTTTGTTGTAAATATAAGATAGACACCTTATAGGCCTAAATGTTATCAAAATAAATATTTTTTGTCATTTTACTTTATTACGTAAATCTAAAAAATGTAAAATAATCATAAAATATTTTTTCAATAAATCAAAGTATTATTTTTGAAAAAATTTCATAAATGATATATGATGAAATTTTAAACTATTTATATGTATAAAATGCACATACACACTTAAAACTCAGCGCACTAAAAAAAAAGAAAAAGGAAAAAAGATATAAAAGGCTCATTAAGTATATAAAATAGCTCATTAAATAAAAAAAAACTACAAATATTTTTTTTGGGCTTATCACAAATGTATCAAAAGATTAAACTTTTTAATTGGTAGAGCATTGGCGTGTAAAGCCAAAGGTCCTGGGTTCGATTCCCGGTCTAGGTAGTATATTTTTCACTTTAAATATTATTGTATTTTCAATACCGGCTGGTAAAAACGTATAAGCGGATAATTAATAAAAGATTTAATTTATCATAAATGTTAGATGGTGTTTCTGTATAAACTGATGTCAAATTCTGTCTTATAGATAGACATATTATGTGCTTGGTACGATAAAAGTTATATTAATTCAAAGTATCACAAGTTTACCATTATACTTAAACTGTTCATAACAAAATGTAATATTTTGTTCATAATTAGTCACAGATTTTCGTCAAAATATATTAACTTTAGGAGATAATGAAAGTTAAGAATAGGTGAACGAAAAACCGACAACAAATTATAATCCTCTATCTCAAAATATATACGTACAAATTACAAAATATATAAGGGTTTTATACAAATTTAAAAAATAATTTTATATATAATATAGTTTCTTTCATCTCACCCTTAATTAATTACTTTTAACAAAAATCTTTACATTCACCTTTAAAATTACAGCCTATCTAGCTTCAAAATATTGAGTCAACAAAAGCTTGATAAATTAAGTCTAAAAAATATAGTAGGCAGAAAACAATTTAGACCCAAACATTATTCGAAAAGGATATTAAATTTTTTACAGGATTTGAAACATCTAAAATGGTATTTTAAATTTGCACAATATTGCGATTGTTGCGACTAGAAAAATAAGAAATAGATGAAGAATTGATTGAAATTTGTTGTTAAAAACCGATACAAGAAAAAAATGATAAATGTACACGTTACCTAAATTAAAATAAGCTCAATGCTATACGTATACTATATATATAAAGACCACCATTTACAATATTTTTATTACCGATAATATACATTTGGTTATGTAAAAATAAATGACATTCTGTTTCCTTACAAAGTTGAACACCTTGTTTTACATTGTTAAACATCAGGAAATGAGGTTATGGACCACTCAATGGGGGTCCTTCAATGGTTTGTGACGTCAGAATGTTTTCAATATTTTATCCGGGCTCTCTTCAATCGATAGCGTGTTTGGCTACAGGTGAGGGTGTCTAGCTGTACTCCCGTTTCAAACCTCTCTCCATTTTTATTCCTCATTCTCAATTCATACATATTGCATTTAAGTTTCATATACGGTGATTATTTGCGTTATGTTGTTGGTACAAAACGTTTACAAATAGAAGAAAAGGTGACGTGAAAAGTAATCAAATTTATATTTCAATAATGTTCGTAAATTTTCAAAAAGTCATTTTTATAACACCACAACATCGAGTATTATTATTAGTTAAGCAATAATACAACTGCTATCAGAATCATGGTAAAATTATTTAAATCTCTTATTTAATTAAATAAGTACTTTTCACTCTAAACTCTTGTAAATCAATTTTTTAAAATAAATTATTTATCCTACATATTTATAAACAGTTTTTATAATGTTGGGCAGCTATTTATGACTTACCACCTAGCCGTATCTCATAAATTTTACATTTGTATCATTAACTAGTTTCTTAATCAAACTGTATATTACATATCTAATAAATAGATTACTGTACACTGTTCACGCCTTTATTTAAAAAGGTATTTTTAAGTTAAAAACAAAATTGTTGTCCAAGTTTATTCTCACATTTTTATATGTTATAATGTTTAACGCTACGATCAAACATAAATATTTAAATTTTCCATTAACAACTCGGTTTTCGATACAAACACACTTTCTCTGACACACACATTGCCTTATAATATACAGTAATGGATGCCTTGCCTTCATTGCTCCTCTACCGTCGAACTAGTCATTGTACAACTTTCGTCCTTCAACGACATGTGCACTTTTAGAAACACATTGAAAAGTATTTCTTTTGTTTTAATATTGTATCTTGAGTCCAAGCTCATGTTTTAACGTAGAAACCGAAGATGTATTAAATTTATATTAAATAAATCTGTAATGGCTATTTTACATAAAACCGAAACCCTGATTGATGTTACGTTAATTACTAATACCGTAATATTACATACACTAATACAATATTTGATATACTAATGATTACTAAATTATTGTTGTATTCAAATTTATATCAGTTATATACGTAACGTATATATATATTATAATTACGATTTTTTAATATTAACTATGTGTTAAATCTAAAAAATAAATGTATAGACAAACACTTAGCTTCAACTATAGTATATAGTATACACGTACTTTACTTTATTACAACCTATACTTGTATTAGAAGGAGAAAATTTGGTATTTCTGTCTGAAAATTAACTAATATGGGGTTGGAAAGTTGAGAGGGCTTCTATTTTAATCACACTAGTTAAACACTACTCTCTCTTATACGGAAACTAATGCGGAATATTACTATCGCTGTTTATCAAACATAACAATGCCATACACTCCGAGAGTGTCTCCGATGGTTATCGTAGACGTACGTCTTTAAATAAGTATTTCATTTGCTTTGATTGTGTCCTTGACTCAATATAAATAACGTTAAAATCCACCGAAGCAACATAAAAACTGATGAACTGATTTTCATCTAATTTCTTAACAGAGACGTTTTAGATTTGATTCGGATCTTGATTAATGCTGAAAATATATTGGGTTTATCACCAAATATTATAAAATAAACACAAAAATTTTCTTTTCACAAATTAATTGTGTAAAACTATTTTTAAAAATAATTTAATGTTGCGTCTGCCAAACATAGCATTTGATGTCATGTGGGAGGTGGGGTACGGTTAATATCTATGGAGGTAAATTTAAAAGCTTTTCAATGACAAAGATTATTGTAAGGTTAGAAAAACTTACTCTCCTAAAAAACACAACTTCAAATAGTGATTGACTTTTAGCGACAATTTAAAAAAAAAAAGTTTAAAATATATAGGAAATTGTATTTTATATTCATGACAGTTTCCTTGTAAATTAGACCTAGACTAAAAACCGTTGGAAAATTGAAGACAATTATTGCAAATTTGTTAGTTTCTTTGAATCCTAATTTTTGTAATTTGAGAATAATTTTAGATATTTAGTGTTTATTTTACTCCACAAACTTTTGTTAGTATAATTACCTTAACATTTATTTTTAACGACTTTAACATTTATATTTAAAAAACTGAATAATTATGGCTGTTTGTCATTGCGAAAAAGTTATATTCGGTTATATTGTCATTCATATATTAAAACATTTGATTAAACTTGAAACTAACCGACACATAGCATAAAAAATTACTTAATTTCTATTCGTTTCATTACTGAAGCACTGGATGATGTAAATTACCTCCTCTGTAAAGGTTATTAACTCAATGCTTAGCTTAACGAATTGAAATAAACATTATTGAGTGGCAGTGATGGATTAAAATTTAGAGTTACAAAATTGTAATTGTTAGCAAAACAAATATTGCTCACCTTTTTCACACTGTAAATTAATCATTCCTCTACGGCTGTGTTCTGTACTCACAGAGTAATAATTGGAATTTGTAACAATTAACACAGACGTTACACTCTACCCCCTAGGTGGTCGCTATGGGCGAGAGATAAATGACAAGGCGAGATAATATATACTTTTCTCTTCCATACTGTATATTCTGGTAGTCTCTATGACGTTTAAATCCGATAAGGCTTTAATGCCTGATTTGTTTGCAACTAAGAGGATAGGTTAAAATATTCAGTAATGTCTTATAAACGTCTTTCAAATTATTCGATGTTTAGTTTTTCTTTTTAATGTGAAAATTATCTTGGTACAATATTCTAACGCATTTATTATGGGATATTTTTGTTTCCGCTGCAAATTCTAAAAACAATTATTTTCAAATGTTGACTAATATTACTCCTAACGAGCTCGCGATTTGATTAATTTACCTTCAAATATATTTTTTAAATACAAGCCGTCTAAAATGTATGGAATAAAGTGCTCATATATACATTCCTATCATTATTTAATAAACAATTTTCAAAAATAAAAGGTTTACGCAAGCATTCGCTTTCTGCTATGGTGTACAAACGAATATTTCTCCACACTTTTACAATTAAATTTAAAAGTATATGTTTAAAAATTAATTTACTTTTCAAAAAAATTAAATTTGTTTGTTTAATTATCTTTTATTAACGTTTTAAATAAAACTTAGTTATTTTAAGACCCATCTGAAACACAGATAATAAAATTTTATCACAAAAACTAGAATAACAAAATAAAATCGTCGTATACCCAAAGCTATTGAGCACTGAAAATCCTCCCTTCTTTGCTTTCTCAATACTTCTCAACAATAGAAATAGTTTCAGAAATATAATTCAAGAAGTAGACATTTTTAAGCGAGACAATAACCAAGAAACACCCAGTTTAATAAAACAACACCATTGTTGAAATTTCGAACCCCCCTCCATAATTATTACATGTTCAAATTAGAGATTAGAAATTAGACATTTCTAATAAACCTTTTGTTTAACATTTTAAGATTTCACTTTGTCATAAATACGTAATATAAAGTGTTCTTATGGAAATATCCGGTTAAAAAAAAACCATTTTTAGTAAACACTAGGTATTAACGTATCGACTGTCGATATCTAAGGCTCCATTTATTTTGATCAAAGTTGGTAAGTGGGATTTTGTTTGCGGTATCTGAGAGTTTATTTATTTATTGTTAATAATTTAAAAATTGACGGAATATAAAAACATATAATTGCCGTTTATGATTTTCAAAATATTGTAATGACATTATTAACTCTAAGGAACTGAAATAACATATTAGTCGACATCTCTCGACAAATATGGTTAAGGAGCCATTAATCAAATAGTGACTATGAACAAGGGATATCCTAAGTTCCTTGTTAAAGACAAAACGAATTCTTGATAATAAAATATCTCCTAAAATTCAAATTACTTAAAAGATTTCCCAATTACTTTTGGATTATGCTATTAATTTCCTCTTTTTTTATTGCAAACGTTTTGTTGCGTTTAGGACTGAAATCTATGCATTTAAAAACATTTATGTGATCCGCTTAAATCTATAAAATAAGTTGTATCAAAACGTTACTGGGATCAATATTGACATTGGTTATATTAAAATATAGTTATTTTAAATTACATAGTTATCTTCTAATTTCAACCTTTAGTGTAGACATATATTTCTTCAATACTAATTCTACCATTAATACTACATCAACCTATTAAATATTAGTTCCCTAATCTAACTAAAATAATGTAAGTTTAAATTCTTAATTATTTTTTTAAAAATTAAAAGGTTGATTAGAGTTTGTTGAATGCTGGGTATTGAAAAGAGTTGGTTACAACCCAAAAACTATTGTAATCTCTCTACAAAAAATCACCTATGTGTTTGGTTAGTATGAGTTCAGGATTTTGACAATACGTTTGAAAACGTACATAAGTATAAAACTATATATATGTTTTTATATATGTAGATAATTCTTGTATCTTTTATACAACATCAACAAATTTTCCAATTTTCTTTAAAATTTGAGAAATATTCTAGCTCATGAATATCTCGTTTAAGTTGATTAACTTTAAATATAAGGATGTTCAAATTTGTTTTAAAACTAAAATCTCCGTTAGCTTGAGACTTTATTAAAATAGTTATTTTACCTTACAAAAGAGATACAAAATGAGATTACAATATTAAACCAATTTATTCAGTATTTTCTCCATAAAATTAAATAGCATTATATTTGTCAAATTCATTTTGAATCGGATCTATTTTTTCCCTCTCGTTTGTATAGAAATTTTGCATACCACGATAAATTCTCATTACTTGATGAAATTATAACGTGCTTACAGATCGATAATTTTGTTAGGATTGTGTGTAGGTTGAGTGTTAATTCTGGACGATTTCCCCTCTTTACTATACATAACATCAGAAAGATTAGGATGTTATAAAATAACATCGAAGAGGGACATCTCTAAAAACAACATGAAAAGGATGTTTCAAGTGGTTGGCACAAGTGCCCTTTATTAAGGGTAATGGCGTTTGAATCACTTAAGTTTGAAATTTAAAAATTAAGATTTACTTAAGCCAAAGTAAAATAAATTCAGTATTATTATTTTTAATTTGTCCCTCTTTAAGGTCATGCAAATATCCTATTGTGTTAAAGCTATTAAAAATGTATAGTGTAGATCGCGAATACGTTCTCCATGCAATATTCCAAAAGTTGAATTTAGAGTCCAACTTTTGATATTTAAATCGAATGTGAATAACGTATTATTGAATACGTGCATCAAGGTTAGAAGAATACATAACTAAAACAATTATCTTACGATCTTCTATTCACGGTTAATTAAAAATACGACAAATTTATTTATATAAATTTGTATATTAAATATTACTATAAAAAAAATCTAATCATAAATTTATAAAAAGTGTTTGATAGACATTTATATTTGACAAATATAGTATCCTTCTAATGCATATGTAAATGATGGTTGAATATTTATTGTTGGAGAGTGGATACAATGTCAATTATGGTGGTGTGTCAACAAACTGCAATAGCCAGACAGTTACGAAAATAGAGATTTGGCAAAGTTTTGAAGAGCATTAAAGGCAGACAGAACATTGGATTTCCATAATTGTATGCGGATGCACTCTGTAAAGGGAATCGATGACGCTCTGACAAGAATACAAGTTGAACAGTGATATTCCGTTGAAACTGTATATACTTTCTACGTGTATAGTTCTTATATTAGGGTCTAATGTTTATGTTATTATTATTATATATTCAGATATTCGTCTCAATTTCAAAATGAAAATAAATACACAACACTGTTATAGTATGAATCAAGGCTTGTTCTAAAGTGACTAAACCGTCAAACACTAAAAGCAAAAGCCTTAATAACCTATAATAACATCACAGAATAAAGGAATAATACCAGAACTTGAGAACTTTCTATTTTGAATCTATAAACGACTTTGGAACTACGAAAACATTTTATGAATAAATAAGTATAGAAAAACGTGTTTATTATAATTTTAGTATTTATTACAATGAATTATGTTACTCACAAAGAAGATGTTGTAATTTTCAAATGTAAACCATTAGTTTACTTTTAAGTATAACTTGAAATATACAACCTTTGAGGATACAACCACTAAAAATTGTTCAGAAAATATGTAATTTTCTTCCCAGTAGTTACCTTTTGGATTCTCATTCCTAAGGTTCCAATTTTAATATATAGTGTAATCCAAGTAATGCAGTAAAATATTATCAAATTAAATAACTTCCATCAATTGAAATTTTTTGATTAGAAACTATTTTTGGAACTAAAGTACAAAAATTGTTTACCATTTTAATGATTTTACTTTACTCAGAGTAAGAAATTATTAAAATATTTAGATTAAAGTGTTTAGATATTAACTGCTATATTTTGATTTCGTAGATTTTGAGACCTCCGAGTCCAATGTAAGTAATGTTTACAAATGATCTTTAATGCCCGCTAATGCTACTTCTCAGAAACATTACATAAGATTTGTATTACAATAATCATGCTGGGGTTTTATATTGTAAAACATAAACTCAAAACGGATTGCTGTTTTTCATAGAACCAAAACAAAAATTAGAAATTAAAAAATTAGATAAAATTATATTTCTCTAAATTTGGCTCTAACGATTTAAACAAACTATAGAATTTATTCAAAGTGAAGGTCCCTATTTAAAACATATGCATTAAATCGCCCCCTCATGAATTGCTGTACTTTTCAAAAACTCCATCTTAAAATGGAAAAACAAATCATTTTGATCAATTTTAAATAAATAAACCTTTATGTTACCAATTAATGTGCTAAATATTAGTTAATTAAAATAAACCGTTCTTACAATAATATTTTTTCTATAAAAATTTTAAAATACAAAATGGCGGCTATGTGATAATCTTAGCAATGGATTTTATTACTCCAATTAACAACATCATATTAAAAAACGTTTTTGTCTTAGGTTAATTTTGGGTTTTGCATACAATTACCTAGAAATTGTGTTTTAAGGTTTTTACAGCTCAATTACCATTTAAGCTAACAAAAAAATACAAAGCTCATTTTTTTTATCATTAAAATTAAAACTCTTTGAAATTTTGTAATTTTTGTGTAAAGTAGGGCCTATATATTGTTTTTGATATATTCGACATTAAACATTGTAAACGGCTGCCATTTGGAAAACATACAAAAACGAAGTCCCGGTTTTATGTACTTTGACAAAAGGTAAAATAAAAAATATCTACCAAATTTGGACTCATTTTCCAATTTAATTCCACAAATTAATGTTTTTTTTTGTGTGCGTAAAACACAAAATGGTGGAGAGACGGAAAACTAATCATTTTAGGACATATAATTTTAACAAATTTAGGACCTTTTTACATATAATTTAGTTTAGGACATTTTTAACAAATTTTGTCCAAAGAATCATATTTTGAAGTTTTGGAGAGTAGTTTGGAAACACTTTGTATATATATATATATATATATATATATATATATATATATATATATATATATATATATATATCCAGTTCCTTTTTTATATAGATCAATGATATTCAAAAGAAACTAATATAATTAACAAAATATTTCACATAACTCAGTGTATTCTTTTCTCTTTGATTGTACTGTTCTTGAACGTTTTTTAGGCTATAAAAATTAGCATGTATTGTCTTTATAACTTTAAAAACAATCCTTTTTTTAAATTTTGAACTACTCTAAAATTATAGAATTTTGAGTTACTAAATTAGAAATTGTGATAACTCTATACTGTACATATATTTAAATTATAATTATAAACTGAACTAAATACACGTAACAAAGGAAAACCTCAGATTTTCAGTTCTTTTCAGAGAAGTACGGCACCAATAGGTACAGTTGTATTGCACTTAGGTCCCAATAATTTTTTAAGATATCTTATTTCAATATGATAGGAATATAAGAATGAACTTCTACTCAAAATCGATCGAAAACATATATATTTCATTAATCTTGTAAACTATATTTTTTTACAAAGTAGGTTGAAGTGAGTAAATAGCTTATCTGTAATAAATAACACTTATAGTATAGAAATAAAATTAAAACTAAATTCTATTTACTGGAACTAATCATTATACTAATTCAAAGATGAGTCTAAAATGGTGTCAAATTATTCTTAAGGGTAAGGAAACTGTGAACATTTTCTAATCTCAGGTGTCGAGGCATCCAATGACTAAGATTTCTAAATTAGAATTTCACTAATTACCATGACCGCTCGATAACTCATTAATAATATGAGCGTTAACAGCTCTGTGCTAGGGTATCAGAATGAACGAGCTAATAATAAACAAACCCTTTGTTAACAATAATTATGAATTATGAACGGAATTAGTGGTCATAACACGTTCCATAACTTCATTAGTTAACAATGGGACAATTTAGTTAAGGCCATCAAAGTGCCGATGTACTAATTTAAATACAAACTTATAATTAACTAGGTTGCAATGATGCCATTACGTTGTGGAAAAACTAATGTGTGATTAAAGTACGCCTAATTTAATTATGGAGGCATTGAAGTGTTATTAATATCTGCGGGTATTTAACGTTAACTGTTTTAATGGCTGTTGTGTTATATAATTACTTAACTGGGGTAATTAAAATAATTTAATACACTTCAGACGACATCATACATTATATAATTGACATGTTTCGGTAGATCTTCCTACCTTCATCAGATAGTAAAATTTTACATTTTTTAAATACATTCTAATAACCACAATTTTAAGTATACGGCATTTGATAAAAAAATGTGTAATTATCATGTGCAAGAATAGCCATTTATAACAAACCTAAACACCATGTCCACCGTGTAATAATTTAAAAATCGAGGTGGCTGAATTTAAGATTAATATGAAAGTAACTTTTGTTCATTAAAAAATGCCACACGTTGAGCGACAATTGTAATAATTTAAAAATCTGCACTTGTCGTACTTGAAGAGTACTTATTTTTTATTAAAATTGAATTCAATTATTAATTTGCTCGACTAGGGCGCCAGATGTGTTAACATCAATTTTGAAAAAAGTGAATTTAAATATTTTAAAAAATCTCTGGGGTCGCAAATTCTTTTATCGGTGTACTCACAGTGGATTTTGGTTTTAAATGAGAACACTTTGGCTGAAATGTTACAAAGAAAGCATTTATTAAACATTCAAAGAAACATCCTACAAATATTATTAACAAGAAACTCATATTTATAAATACTAATTATCCTTTTAGTTTTAATAACAAATTATGAATTTATATTTCCTTTATTTCTTTCTTTCAAATTAATTAATTTTACCTTCAAAAATGCTTCTACAAATAAAATTGTTGCAACAGGAATTTAATCTATGAATTTTTTAGTAACTTTGTAGCTCTAAAAGAAAAATGAAAAGATTCTATTTTCATTATTTGAAAATTTCATTTGCTATTATCTCTTCTAGTAATAATCTACTAAACTTTCTTTAAATAGATAAACATTTACAAAAAAATTAATTTAAAACATAATACAGGTTATTAATCAAACAGGTAATATATAGCGTCTATACCACAACGCCGATCTGAATAAAAAACATTGTCCGTTTCCGAATGGAAGACTGATGTCCTACAAGTTGAAATTTTACTGCTCCTAGTGGATTCTCCCTCGTTCAGAAGTTGTTTTCTCGAGTTGTTGAGAATGTTCATAACTCGCGTATATAAACCATTGTCTTTTATGTTCCCGCGTTATTGTCATTGAAACACGCTCTTTATGGATTTTTCAAACACTTTCGATCTCTATTTGAGACAAAAAATCAAATGTACATTGTTCTAATAGAACCTAGAAACTCTTTCTACGATCTTATCTCTCCAAACACTGGATTTTGACTTTGAAAAACACAACCTGTCCATTTTAAGCGGTAAACTCAACTCTACAAAACACATCCAGTCCCTTCAAGCTCTGGACTTAGACTGACTTGTTGCCATGAGGCAATTCTCACTTCCGAAAGCGTTCCTTCCGGTTACTGTTCGCACATTTTACTACACTTCCGTAAAACACAAATGATTTACATAACATAACTATCAAACTAAATTACATTAAAATTAGACATAATAATTCATACTGTTGTCTTGAAAATCCATTTTTCTTTTATTAATGAAGTTACTAAATTTAAATTATTATTTGAATCTCTTATCTCTTTGGCTTAACCGCGTCTTTTAAATGAGTCTATATTAAAATCTGACTTTTCACACTGTCACAAAACCCCACAAGGTTTGTATTTCAATACAGGTATTGTAATACAAAGCTTTTATATATATAAATTTCAAATCGAGAAAAAAATATTAATGGATGTTCAAGATATTTCATTTCAGAAGCTAAGGACCTCATGAAAGAAAATAAGTATCCCTAGTATACTTAATTTAAGAAAGATTCTCTTTTTACATAAAAAAATTAAAATCTATTTGCTAAAATCCTATTTCATTATTTTAATTTGTTAGCGTTATCATAACTCATCAAAATTATATATAATTCCATTAGCGCTAAACCTTATCTCTATTTATCCAATAAAACCCATCATCAGTTTCTTTTCCAACAGCAGTTGACTGAAACTTTCCCATCAACATTTTTTGTTGACTGGATCCTGTCACTCAAAGCTTATCTCCCAGACAGCCGTCTGTATTTTTTCCTGCCATCTAGCATCTCCTTTCCCACACTTTATTTTTCTGCCAAGACGAAATTTCTACATCTTTTATAAAAATCTACACTCATCTTTCACTATCCATCTGAATCATTTTTCAACTAAACACAATTTAAATTTTAAAACCTCTCATTTTTAATTAACATTATAACAAAATTATTTACTTATTACTCAAAATTACTTCAATTCACCTTAAAACTTTTCAATTATCATTTTATATTATTATTTATTTTAGTTTAAATCCAATACTTATTTATTCTTTATCAAATTCTTAATTACTCTTTGTCTCGCTGGGATAACATGTTAACTACTGATTTTACAATTACAAAAAAAACTCTTTTCTTCAACTAAAAATTCAAAAATATAACATCATTATTATCAGAAAAAATAAAATTGCTTACAAAACTCATCTATTTATTTCAAAATTACCTCTTTACAATTGTTTTATCTTTCAGTATCCTATCTTAAAATTATTTCCATCTTATCTTTCATATTTTAATAATCAAAGTTGCATTAATCCCCAAACAAAATTCTTCATAAAAAAAAAACTCCTTATTATTTACCCATATATTATTTCATAAATAATCTCCTTATTTCAACGTAGCTTCCTTTAAAAATCATAATAATCGCCGTATTTCGTAGAATTCCTCAAATCTCCCTTTATTTCATTAAAATCGTCGCATATTTCCTTTATTTCATTAAAATCGTCGCATATTTCCTTTATTTCATCGTAGTATTCAAAAAACCTCTTAAAAACTAAAAAATTACCATTAATGCAACCTAACTACCTTTTTTATAAAAGTTTCTCAACAGAACAACTTCATTTTTAAATACTACTTTACTCAACAATTCTGTAAAGTCATCATCTTCATATAAAACTCAAAAATCTCTCATTTAAACTACTTCATATTAAAATCTTCTTAATCTTCTATTACATGTATACAAAAACTTCAAAAAATAAAAAAAAATTAAAAAAATTATCATTGCTTTCCCAGCTAACACCTTATTTCATCAAAATCTTTAGACACCTTTATCAAATAACTTCTCACCATCATCTATTGTTTCAAATTCAAACATTATTTATCAAAAAATCGTTAATTATTTATTTCATTCATAAATTTCATCAAAACCTCTCTTATCATTGTTAATCTATTACTCCTTCCTTTAAAAAACAAAAACTTAACCTCCTTTATTCATTATTTAACATCAAAAAACTTAAAAACTTTATTATTATCTGTCTTGACAAAACTCACATAGATTCTCAAACTTTTTCACCAATTAATTTTCTCAAACCATTAGTCACTTAAAACTAACAATCTTATGATATCAAATTACTATTAAATAATTCTTAATATTTATAACATCAAACATACAACTTATCGTTTTACAATTTAACATCTAATTACATATTCTAATCAGTTAATCAACATTTTTACAATTTTATAAAACTTTTCGTTTCATTTCATAAAAATTCCCTTCCTGTCACGTCCGGTTTATTTCTAGGCTTTGTTTCTTAACAAACCCCCTCCTTTCACCATGAAAGCATTGTCCTATTGTCCCTTGACAACTTCCCTCAACATCTGTTTCTACTTTTTAGAAATAGACCCAAAAAAAAAACTTTTCCTATACCTATGAAAGTTTATGACACTTACAAACATAAGTCATTGTTTATGTTTTTTGCCCAAAATTACATGTGACAGAACTTTAAACAACTACGTTGGATTTTTTGATAAGTTTTCCAATTAACTCTAAATCACTACCTTCTAGAAATGATATCTTAGGCCTTGATCATATCACTTCTTGAACATAGCTACATCCTGCCTCGAAAGACAGTTCGCCTACCAAACTTTATATTTTACAATATACTCAAGAACTCCTAGTTCTCTCTTGAACTTCTTCTACAACTGTTGTATTTCTTAATACAATCTAAGAACTCTTTGTTCTTTAAACTTCTCAAAATTGTCAAATTTTTAACTATATTTCATTTACATGAGTCATATGACAATTTTTTGTTTTTGTTTTTTGTATTTTTATTTATTTTTTATTATTTTTTTTTTTTTTATTTTATTTTTCAAAACTCGACCGGGGTTCATCATTGTGACAGCAATTGAATTATACTCCTCTATCCTAATGATGAAGCCCTGCCGAACGTCGATCAATAAAACCCTCCAACGTTCCATTTTTATTTTGTTTTTTATTTATACCTTTTTTATTTGTTTTTTTATGAATTTTTTGTTTATTTTATGCATTTTACCTCCCTTCTCACCTTCCTATCCTTCTGATGGTCTAATATTTTACATGTACCCTTCAGGTTACACTCTGGACTCTTACACGAAACCAACATGTTATGACCCTAAAATATGCAGTGGTTGAAATGCGATATCTCTACTCGATTCGAAATACCGCCCACCACACACTTCAAACTCACAACACGCTTTTCGTGCAGTCCCGAAATTGCCTCATTTTCGCAAATAAAACAATTTCTTTTACTACATAAACTCTCAGCCATCCACCCAATTTGTTCATGTAATCCTTAAATGCATTTACACAAAAAAAATTTTAAAATTCATAAAAAATTTCATTCAAATCGTATCATCCGAAGTTGAAATTTTGTTTATTTTACCAAGCTTATTACTAGCATCGTCGATTTTCTGTTTATGTAATCCTTTCTAGATGTTATTATTCAAATTCAAAAAGAAAATTTTATTTTTAAAATTTATTCTAAGTTCTTTACTTAGAAATTTACTTTTAATTTTATTAAAGTTATTCAAATAACCAACCTTTATTCTATTTATTTTATTTAAAATCAATCATCCTTTATTTAAGTAATTTTTATTTGAAAACGCAAGTTAATTTTGAATTATAAGTCAAAAGTTTTTCATTTTCAGAACAGCATATTCGTAACACCCTGTATTTCAGTCTCAATGTTATACGCAATAGAATCTTAGGCTTGATTTAAGCATAAACAAGTCCCCTCGGTATGAGACAATCCTTATCTGTCTACTGATAAGACATGAAAACCTTTTAGATCCAATATGGTCTGTAGATGAATCTCAACTCTCTCGTCACATTTTATTGAATATTTAATATTGAATATTATTTCTTCAACACTATTCTGACTCTTTGCTTCTAACCAATCTGTTTTATCTTAACACGTAAAGTCAATATTTATCTTGGAGTAAACAACACTCGGTTATTTACTAACAATCTTGCATCTCCAATGATCCTCTCATCTAACATTTTCAAACATTCTAGTTTGCCTCAAAAGTTTTCTTACATTACACAATTTATTTTTTAAAATGTTCTGTTTTCAAATCAAATTATTTATTTAACGTTAAAATTTATTATTATCAATTCTTTAATTATTTATGAAATATATTTCCTTAATTGAGTGACATTGTATGTCCCTTTAATTATTTCAGAGTCTATTGTACAAATTACATATGCATTTTCTAATTTAATCTTTAAAACTTTAAACGGACCTTGATACAATAAGAAAAATTTCTTTATCTCTCTTCTCAAATTTGATGACAGATAGTGATTTTTAACCAAAACTAAATCTCCTATCTCAAATTTTGTTGGTTTTAGTTTTTTATCATGATATTTTTTCCGCTGATTTGCTTTTAACTTCAAACGTCTTCTCGCTAAAACTATTTTTTCTTCAAAATCTATTACTTTTCCCGGAGGAAATTTACATAGTTGGTTATAAATACGAGGACACTCCTTTTTAAACATTATTTCATACGGACTATCATTGATGGATTCGTGTATGGATTGATTCATACAATTTTCTATAAATTTTACATAAAACGGCCATTTTGTGTGTCTATTGTGTACATAAGTCCTAAACATTCGACCTAGTTCTCTCATGCAACGCTCACTGGGATTCGACTGAGGATGGTATACTGATGTGTGCCTAACTTGAATATAATTATTTATTAATTTTTCTTTCCAAATTCGTGATTGGAACTGACTACCGTGGTCACTTAGAATTACTTTTGGTTTCCCTATTTCCTTTACATATTCATTAACTATTTTATTTGCCAAAACTGTCCCAATTGCTCTCTTTATAGTATATAATTTTATAAATTTCGAAAAAACATCCAGTACTACAAATATATATTTAACCCCACCAATTCCCGTCGGTAGCTCTCCAAATAAATCCACTGCTACTAAATCTAATACATTTTCAGGTAAGATGTTCACCATTAATCCTTCATTTTTTATATTTGATACTTTAGTTTTTTGACATAAATCGCATGGCCTAATTTGTAATTTTATTTGTTTTTCTAAATTTGGGAATTCGTATAGTCCTTTTAATATTTTATAACACTTTCCTGCACCAATATGTCCGTATCTTTCATGACAATCATTAATTACAATTTCTATTAAAGATTTCGTTAAACAAATTTTGTGAATTCCATTTTTCTTTGACTTTTTAAATAAAACACCATTATAGATAACATAACATTCTCTCAACTTATTAAATTTAACAGATTGGTCTTCTAATAATTTAATAATTCTTACACAATATTCATCTTGACTTTGTTCTAAATTTAAACGTTTAAAGGCACTTCTTAAAATTCTATCTTGTTTTGCTAAATTTTTATCAATTTGTGTTTGAAAAATTTTAATTAAATGTTCATCGCCTGTCTTGATGACTTCATTGTGATCCGTTCGCGAAATAACATCTGCTACAATATTTTCCTTCCCTGGACAATACTCAATTTCTAAGTTATACTCCTGTAAAAACAATATCCACCTTAGAAGTCTACCATGTGTTAATTTACAGTTCTTTAAAAAGGTCAAAGCTTTGTGGTCAGAACGTATAGTCGTTTTATTTCCTAACACATAATTTCTAAACTTTTTACATGCGAAGACTATACTCAACAATTCTTTCTCTGTAACCGTGTAATTAACCTCACTATTTTGTAAAGTTCTGCTTGCGAACGCAATGACCAGATGTTCATTATTTACGTCAACTTGATACAATACGGCTGCTAAAGCTTTATCCGAAGCATCTGTGTTTAAATAGAAGGGCTCTTGGAAATTAGGGTGTTGTAAAGTTATCGTTTCTAAGAAAACCTGTTTTATTTTTTCAAATGTATTTCTGTCTTCCTCTGTCCAATTCCAAATTTTGTTATTATTCCCTAAAAGATGTGTGAATTTACTAGTTAACTCTGCATAATTTTGTTGAAACTTCCTGTAATAATTACATAAGCCTAAAAAACTTTGTAATTGTTTGATATTTTTTGGTGTGGGAAAATCTTGTATTATTTTAATCTTTTCTTGATCTGGCTCTATTCCTATGTCTGATATATTGTATCCTAAAAACTTTATACCTTTTTTGCAAAAAACAGACTTTTTTATTTTAATAGTTACATTATATGTTCTAAGTCTTTCAAATAACTTTCGCAAATGTCTCATATGCTCTTCAAATGATCTTGATGCTATGCATACATCATCTACATAAACTGTTGTGAATTCCAAAACTTCAGGCCCTAATACCATACTTAATCCTTTTTTGAATAATGAAGTACTAACATTTAAACCAAAAGGGGGTCTTTTGAACTGTAAATTCCTACCATTGAATACAAAAGCAACATATTGTCTAGATTGTTCATCTAATTCTATCTGCCAAAATCCACTAACCAAATCTATACTAGAAATATATTTAACTCCTTCAAACCTTTGCAATATATCATCTATCTGTTCAGGTGCTTCTCGATCTGGTAATATTATTTGATTTGCTTGCCTAGCATCTAAACATAGTCTTATGGACGAATCTTTCTTAATTACACATACTAATGGATTCGAAAATGGGCTATTTGAATCTTCTATTATATCATTGTCTATCATTTTTTGAATTTCCTTAGCTACAGCTTCCTTTTTTGAATGTGGTATTGCATAAGATTTATTTATAAATTTACTATCTTCCTTTACATTTAGTTTAGCTTTATAATTTAACATTTTTCCTGGCTGATCCGAAAATACTTCTTTAAAATCATTTAATACAGTTTTTAATTCTCGTTTTTCACTATCTAAATTTAAGTTACATTCTTCTAAAATTTTCTCTACAATTTGTGTCCATTCTACATCTTCATAGTTATTTTCATAATATTTTGAATCAAAATCTTGAAAAAAGTTTGTAGCTACATCATTAATTTGCAATTCTTCATAGTCAAAATCTGTCTCATCATAACAATTTATTTCTGCTTTAGTCCTACACAATTTTAATTTATAACATTCTACTTGCAAAATTTGTTTTCTAAACTTTGTTTGAATTATTTTATCCTCTACATTAAATTTAATCTTTTCTTCATCAAAATCAATTTGAGCTTTCTTTTGTTTTAAAAAATCACATTCTATAATCATTTCAATATTTAGACCTCTAACAATTAAAAAATTTACTGCAACTACATCTTTTCCAATTTCTACATCTATAAAAGCTTGTTTTGTAATCCTCTTGCTACGCACACCTGTTACTCCTACTATTGTTAAGTTACATACTGGCAATTCCAAAATTTTATCATTATTTATAATTAACTTCTTATAAATTTCTTCATTCATAACTGTAATTTCTGAACCTGTATCAATTAAACATTTAAATTCTTCTTTATATATTTTCACATCAATCTCAATTAACTCTCCTTTTATAGGCTGTATGCTTACATTATTATAATTTTCTTCATTTAACAATTCTTCTCTAATGTCTACATCAATGTTATTATTATTTTTTGTTATTAAAGATGAAATTATATTTTTGGAATTTACTATTTTAGGCCTATTTTGATTTTCAGACAACAAAGCTTGGGCCCTATTTATTGTTGTCCATTTTGGTTTTCCTGTGATCTATTACTATTTCCCTTATTTCCCTGATCATATCTTTTTTGTTGAAAATTTGGCCTAAACCCTTGATTCATGCCATTACCATTTGCCCTATTAAAATTTTGTTGATTTGTCAACATAGGCCTATTACTGTTATTTTGCATATTAGGTGGTGGAAATCTATTAAAATTATTAGGTCCCCTAAACCTATTCTCTCCCCTTGTCTCTTGAAAATGGGGTGGTGCCCTAAATCGAAATCCTTCCTGTCCTAATTGCTGTGGTTGAAAATTTTTATACATGGGTCTGTCCATATTCATCCTATTGTCCCCCTGTCTTGTCCTATCTGGTCCTAATAACTTTTGACTTTCTTGCCAACTTAAGATTAACTTTTCTAGGTCATTAACATTTTTAGGCCTAGCTGCTAACATCATTAACTCTAGTTTTTCAGGCATTTTCCTACTTATATGTCTTATAAATGTATCCATAGACATCGGTGGATCTAAAAATTGTGTCTTATTATATAAGCTCATCACATATCTAAATACTTCTTCCATTGGTCCCCTAAAATAGCTTCCTACCAATAATTTAGTTTTCAATTGTTCCTGTTTCTCTTCAGACCAAAACCTATCTAGAAATGCTACCCTAAACTCTTCAAATTTACCCCACTCATTCTTGTGTGCCTCAAACCATAATTCTGCTTCACCTTTAAAATATTTTCTTAAACAACCTAGCTTTATCTTCCATTGTCCCCCATTTATTTTGTTAAATGTCTCTATAGCCTCTATAAACACCTTCGGGTGCGGTTCTAACCTTTCATTTTGAAACTCTGGGATTATAGTCTCATTAATTATATTCGCACTTGTATAAGTACCCTGACTTATGCTACCCTGTTCTACAAAATTCTCCCTTATTTTCTGCATAAACTCTCCTTCAAATTTTAAATTTAGGCTATTAATCTGGTCCTCTACATTGTTTTTTAATTCTAAAATTTCTTGTTTTTCTAGATTCTTCTGTTTTCCTACTTCTAAGTCTAGCAACGTTATTTTTTCATCTGTTTTCCCTAACTGCATCTCAAACTTATCTACTCTATTGTTTACATCACTCTTAACCTCTAAAATTTCTTTACAAATTTTGTTTTCAACAACCTTTAGATTATTTTTAGCTTCTATTTGATTACTTAACAACTTTACTTCTGTTTCAGATTTAACATTACCAATTTCCTTAACTATACTACATATTTTATCAGACATATCTATTTCAACTTTAACAATTTTTTCATCAAAATTATTTTCTATATCTAACCTAGTTTGCTTAATTTCCTGTCTTAGGCCCTGTTCTACATTTACATAACCTTCTTTAAATTCAGCCCTAGTTTCTTCAAATTTTTTGTACATTTCTTCTTTTAAATCTAAATTATCTTGTCTTAATTCTAACTTGCTTTGTTTTAAATTGTCTATTTTATCCAGTTTAACATTATTCTGTTCAAGTTTAATATTAAAATTCTCTAGTTTTTCATTAATTTCTAGCTTATTCTGATCAAATTTATTACTTATTTCTAATCTACTTTGTTTAATATCATTACTTATACATTCAAATTTTTTATCATTGTCCACATTACTCTGATCAATTTTATTATTTATTTTCAAACTGCTTTGTTCAAATTTATTTACTAACAATTCATATATTTTCTCCATGCTCATACCTTGATCATTATTTGTTCTACCCCCATTTACTCTATTCTGCTCAATTACACTAACCTGTTCCATTACCCTAACCTGTTCATCCCTTGATTCCTTGTCTAAATTTTCTTCTACAGTTTCTACTCCTAACATTCCTACCATTTCTTTATTGATATCTTCACTCTGTTTTTTACTATTTAGAATCCCATCACTATCAAACCCATTAAAATCCGAACCTGAATTACTAATTTTACCCATACTTGAACGTCTACTATTACTATTACTACTTATTTCTTGATCTAAAAAATTTTGTGCAAATTGTTCATTTGTTTGCTCATTACTTTGCGATTCCTTCTGTAAATTATCAAAAATATCCCCCGTAAATTCCAATGACTCTATATTATTTAAAGAATTTTGATTTCCTAACCCTACCTGTTCATCATTATTATTAACATTTACAATTTCTGACTCCATTTTTACCTTACTAAATTTAACACAAAAAATTTTTAAAAAGAATCTTTCTTATTTTATTTAAAGAGTCCTTACCTTGATTAAATGTTCGCATTACCAAAATCACTGTTTATTTCGACCATAAACGCCCCATTGTTGGGCCCAATTGTAATAATTTAAAAATCGAGGTGGCTGAATTTAAGATTAATATGAAAGTAACTTTTGTTCATTAAAAAATGCCACACGTTGAGCGACAATTGTAATAATTTAAAAATCTGCACTTGTCGTACTTGAAGAGTACTTATTTTTTATTAAAATTGAATTCAATTATTAATTTGCTCGACTAGGGCGCCAGATGTGTTAACATCAATTTTGAAAAAAGTGAATTTAAATATTTTAAAAAATCTCTGGGGTCGCAAATTCTTTTATCGGTGTACTCACAGTGGATTTTGGTTTTAAATGAGAACACTTTGGCTGAAATGTTACAAAGAAAGCATTTATTAAACATTCAAAGAAACATCCTACAAATATTATTAACAAGAAACTCATATTTATAAATACTAATTATCCTTTTAGTTTTAATAACAAATTATGAATTTATATTTCCTTTATTTCTTTCTTTCAAATTAATTAATTTTACCTTCAAAAATGCTTCTACAAATAAAATTGTTGCAACAGGAATTTAATCTATGAATTTTTTAGTAACTTTGTAGCTCTAAAAGAAAAATGAAAAGATTCTATTTTCATTATTTGAAAATTTCATTTGCTATTATCTCTTCTAGTAATAATCTACTAAACTTTCTTTAAATAGATAAACATTTACAAAAAAATTAATTTAAAACATAATACAGGTTATTAATCAAACAGGTAATATATAGCGTCTATACCACAACGCCGATCTGAATAAAAAACATTGTCCGTTTCCGAATGGAAGACTGATGTCCTACAAGTTGAAATTTTACTGCTCCTAGTGGATTCTCCCTCGTTCAGAAGTTGTTTTCTCGAGTTGTTGAGAATGTTCATAACTCGCGTATATAAACCATTGTCTTTTATGTTCCCGCGTTATTGTCATTGAAACACGCTCTTTATGGATTTTTCAAACACTTTCGATCTCTATTTGAGACAAAAAATCAAATGTACATTGTTCTAATAGAACCTAGAAACTCTTTCTACGATCTTATCTCTCCAAACACTGGATTTTGACTTTGAAAAACACAACCTGTCCATTTTAAGCGGTAAACTCAACTCTACAAAACACATCCAGTCCCTTCAAGCTCTGGACTTAGACTGACTTGTTGCCATGAGGCAATTCTCACTTCCGAAAGCGTTCCTTCCGGTTACTGTTCGCACATTTTACTACACTTCCGTAAAACACAAATGATTTACATAACATAACTATCAAACTAAATTACATTAAAATTAGACATAATAATTCATACTGTTGTCTTGAAAATCCATTTTTCTTTTATTAATGAAGTTACTAAATTTAAATTATTATTTGAATCTCTTATCTCTTTGGCTTAACCGCGTCTTTTAAATGAGTCTATATTAAAATCTGACTTTTCACACTGTCACAACCGATCATATATAAATAACGTTTTGTTAAATTTTTAAGCAATGTATAGCTACTTTTTTCATAATTGGCACATTTGTTTCATTTAATTTTAAATTTAGAAGATCTTCAAAACAAATAATGGAAGATCTAATATTATAATTATTTTATTCGGTTTTTCACTCTATATTTTCGCATGAGTTAAACGAGAGGCCATGAAATAAGAACCCTCTACTACGTTCCATAAGTCATTAAAAATTAAAAAAAAAATATTTTGTTTTCACTCAGCATTTTTGATTCCAGCATTTTCTAAATAGCCGGAAATAAGTTTATTACATAGTAAATGAATTTTAATTATAAGTCATTTGTAAGTAAAATGCTATAAAATAATTTCCTGCTATTCGAAATTCGTAGGTGACATTTAAAATTATGACAAAAAAAAACAATATATATTTAATTATTTATCTATATAACTATCTAATACTAAATCCAAAAACAAATGGAGAACTTAAAGAACATTCGATTATAAATTCCTACAGAACAAAACTGTTGAACCGATTTTCATTCCTTTTTTACTATTTTTGACCTAACTTTGTTGTATAGTGCCCGATTTTTACTTTAATTTTTAAATCTCAAATATCGTTAAAAACTTTAAGAATCAGCAAAAAATGTTACAAATTTTACAAATTACCTATTTTTTCCTATAAACAATACAGGTTAAAATGTTAGAATTACATTTTTTAATTAGTTATTTTATCTAATACTATTTTATATATAAATAAAACTCACCATTTCATGATTACTGATATTTGGAACAAATATTTTCGATTAAAATTTAAAAAAATTTAAATATCCACTAGAAAATATAACCCTATCATTATTTGAAAAATTTATTATTTTTAATACTTTTAAACAATTTTGATTGAAACATTTATATCCACAAAGGGTTACAAAAAAGCTCATTTTTAGAATATCTGATAATTTTAACCTATTGGTAAGGATTTTTTATTTTATAAAATGCCTGTATCATGTTTGAGTAAGAACCAAGTATTCATGGAGTTAATAAAGAAAAGCCTTTTTAATTCTTTATAATATAATATAGAAAAGAACTTTACGTAAATTCGTTGAATAAATCATTAGCTAACTATAACTTGTCTACATAAGCTGCATGCTTATTAACTTTAACGTTAAATTTAATTATAAATCAAATAGTTTCATTCTGTTTATGTTATATCTACATATTGATTCTAACAATCGAAATATACAGATCAGTTAGTAAATAGTTGTTACACTTAAAATTTGTTGATTGTTTTGAATGAAGGGAAATTCGCCCAGAAAAGATGATTCCCGAAGCTAAAATATCAGTTCCAGAAGGAAAACAAACACTGCTGTATTTGAGCTGGAACAATATTGTCCACATTTCTCCTTGCATAGCCATGTTTATCTTGGCCCACTCGTCTGAAAAATCTTTTCCGAAAAAGCAATGAATATTTAGATTCTAATTTTATTACTAAATTGCAGTATATTGTAACATCGAATGTATATAATTTAGGTAGAATAAAGTAACATCAATACTTTATTGCAAAAATAATATATCAATTAATGGATTTCACTAGTCCAATGAATTATAATATTAAGCTACAGACAAGTTACGTCTGTTGATTTTGTATTAATTATCATTCACCAACTGATTTTTTTTTTTAAATCAGCTATATTGTACAAGCAAATTAAGTTTACGCCCTATTAAATACATAAATAATATTCAAAACTGCGTCCGTGGTCCATTTTCCCCATTACCTAACTGATATTTTCGATGAAAATTAATTTCAGTTGGTTTTTATTTGTATATGGAGTTGGGTGAGTACAAAATATGTGAAAAATATTAGCATCGTTTATTTTAAAATATTATACACTTTTATGCCATTACATTTACATTGAATTTGTATTATTTTTACTTGTAATTATAATGACATGTTATAGGCCAAAATATCGTAATAACTTAAACTTATTAAAAATTCATGTTAAAATACTGCAAGCTCATCACCAAACAAACACACTAACATAATGTCGTGTCGATTACTAATTATCATCTTCAGTTGTTACTCGTGCACAAAAATTGTGTCACTCACAGTTGTTTAGGTGTCAAAAAGTTTGCGCACAAATAATTCATACATGAAAACGATGACTTAGTAATCCAAATATAGCGTCGTCTTGTTAGTGTTTTGTGGAATTGGAGTGTTTCATTAATTATTGATAACTAAAGTCTGTTACTGAATAATGTTATTCAATTCTATAATATCAATATTTACATAGTTTTAACCTGTAACCTTTAACACCATAACCTGTCAATAATTTAAAATTTACAACTGCTATTTCCATATGAGGTATTTATTTAAGTAAATAAAAATCCGATATCATTTAAATACAAATAAATATTTTTTAGATAATCTATAATATATTTTATTATCAGGGATGAAGTGAACAATTTATATATCGACAAAGTTTACGTACGCGAAAACGGCTATTGTAGCAACGTGTTTTTGTTATACAATAATCACAAGTTTAACTTAAAATTTAAACACATTCATGTACTGGAAATAATTTATTGATTAAATTAGTTAAAGCAAGGTAATTTAAAACTGAGTTTTGAAGGAAAAAAAAGGAAAAAAAAGAAAAAAAAGAAAAAGAAGAAAAAAAAAACAATGAATACCAGATCATTGGTTTTATTACAAAATAGAATGAAACAAGATCTGCATATACATATTTGTGTATCTAGAATGAATTATACCCGAGATAGCTCAATCGTCAAAAATCTTTTAAATGTCTTTTCGTTTACCTTTCCTTTAGTTCATACAAAAGAAATAAACTTTTGACCGCTTCTCGAGTTTAGCGTTTAAAATTTAGGAATACCAACTCATAGTAGAGAAATCAACTTTTTTAAAATTAGAAAGAACAACTCAAAATCACCATACCTATGAAACTTAAATTTAAACTTATATCTGCTCATCCTGTTTTTTTTTGCACTACAGCCGTTTCGGCTTTTGTTCAGCTATGGTCACGAGTGTCATTTCAGTAGGAATTTACTTTTCTTACTTCGTCAACGTTTTTAAATAAAATTACTAAATTAATAAACGACCCCACTCTACAGATTATTTTTGATATTAACAAAGCCATAGTAGTTTGTAAATACTCAGTTAAGGATAAAAATTAAAATAATTGTAAAATGATAAAGCCCCTATATTTAAATTTCTACCCAAAACCCACAAAAAGGATCAACCAATAAGACCTCACGTCGATTTTAGAAACTCACCCGCTTATAAATTAGCCAAATATTTGGACGAATAGTGATCTTATTTTTATAATTATTATTTCGACCCCCCCCCCTCGCGTAAAGTGTATTCGAATAGTTACAAGGCCGAGTCACCGACACGAGTAACAATTTTGAGGTCCGCTAGGGTCGAGACACTGCCATGAGCGAAGCTAGTAAAGACAGTTTAATTTATTATACACCGGCCTGGCCGACATCTATAAAGTAGTGATATACACAATTATGAAGTTCAAAAAACATGCGTAACAACTATTAAAAAAACTTAAGTACGTTAAATGCTTGAAATAATTATATAATGAATGTCAAAAAAATCCAATGAATAATTTACAAATGCTTTTGGTTCATACTATTTAACCTAAATAATTTTTTTAATATACCTAAAAACGCGGTTAATGAAGTCAACATTTGTAGATTTGTAGGTTTCGAGAAAAGGTTTCAAGTTCAACGAGCTACAATAATTTTTTTTTTTTTTTTTTTTTTTTTTTTTTTTTTTTTTTTTAGAAACTGAAATATTACTCTACATAATTAATTTCCCCAATACTAACACTTTTTATCCTCAAAACTATGTGACAATTGGACCAAGATTTAATTATTCTGTGGAATGCCTACCCCAGATCAAAATTCAGTTATTTGAACCAACTAAACCTCCTTGTAGAAAAATTACATGGAAAACTTGTTACAGACTATCATTCCAAAAATGTTATAAATATTTTATTAAAAACTGAAAAAGTTGAGGAGTATCAAAAACTATGTAGATAAAAATATTAGTATCTTTAAATTCATTCCTTTGTTACTTAATTAGACAGTTACACTTCCAATATATTTTCAGAATCAAGGAATATGTGTCATTATTTTCAATAACTACCTAGGGGTTTTTTTTCTCTAGACAAAGAAAAAATATACAAATAAATATAATAAATGTTTAGGCATAAAATAAAAATACTTGGATTGTACTATATTACTCGTTGTTTTACAATTATATATAAACTTTATTGTAGGCAATAATTAGCACTCTAAATGAATTAATGAACACATATCCAACAAAATTCCTTATTTAATCAAAACAACATTTCAATGATATATTGTGATCCTCAATTAACCTCAAATGTAACAAAACACAAATAAACTGTGCTAACTTTCCCTTGCACCCATCCACAGAACTAGGTAGAAAACTATATATATATATATATATATATATATATATATATATATATATATATATATATATATATATATATATATATATATATAAATTACTATCACCACAAAGCTCTAACACAAAATAAAACTACTTTATCACTAAATGACTGCCCACACATTTCTAATGGAAAGAAAACTATTAAAACCGTAAGAATTTTGTAAAATCTGTAAACTATATTTAAATAGAGCACAAGCTTATTTAGTTTGGGGATAAACTCGTCGTAAGAACTAGTATCTTAAATAGAAAATTCAGCGACAGAAACCCAAGTTCATTTGCATGTTTTACGAATTATTTAATAACAAATCGTTTATTTTTGTTTTACTTGCAATTTTACCCACGTGTAAAGGTCAGTGATTTACACATTTCCCCAAAATTTAAACGAAATCGGTAGAGTCGTTGAGAACAAAAGTCTTTTATAACCGCATTATGAAAAGTTTTGGTTGTCCAATAATTTTAAAAGCGTTATTTTCATGTAGGTGGCATCCAAAGTGTTTTGTAGGACGTCCTAAGGTCAACATTTCTGAAAATGTATTTTATTTTTAGAAATTATTTTGAGCTAGCTGTAGCTCATTTTGAGAAAAATATATTTGTAGATATCATTAAAAAAGTTGGGAGAAACAGTATTTTGTTTTCGCTCAGGGAACGTCAAAAGTGACCCCCCCCCCCCAAAGAAGATATCGATTTAACTGACCACTACGTAACTTTTTTACAAGAAGTAGATCTGCAAAAGCTCTCTCATTTAGTTGATGAAGAAATGAGGGTCAGGACTTTATAATAGAAATAAATCTGCTTAAACATTTCTACATTTATTAACAACTTTTAACAACAACTCAAAAACATAACTATTGACAGATAATCAACCAAATAAAATAATTCATAACTGAATGTTAACAGTAAAACATGCCTTTTTTTTCTTCTTATTGTGCTGATTTAACTATAATTGTAAGAATGAATTCTAACACTGTTATTAGTCGGAAGAAGGCAGGTTTTATAAATCTCTCTTAAACACATACATTACTTGAATAATAAAATCATTGTGAACTTAATAATGAGTTAAAATGAATGTAATTCAGCATTGGAATGGAACAAAGCATGCAATACCTATTAAAGTTTTAGAATGTAACTTCAACAGTTGGCAGAAATAATTGTTGTTGACATATGCAATTATACTAAGTCTGATTTAATTATTAATATCTCTATTACCTTTACAGGAAGAACCTCTATAGTTTTTTAATTGCATATTTTTCTCTCTCATATCTGACATTAAGTTTATATTAGATAAAAACTAAAAATTGTTTGATGTTCTATGGCTCAAGGACTTTGGCTAAATATATTAAGAAACATTCCACAAAAACATAAATTCTAGCGAAAATTGTTTTGTCAATGTATGCACAATGTCTAGTTGTTATGTCTATGACACAAATAAGTAAGCACGGTTTATACTTAATTTCTTAGCTATCATTGTCAGATTTTTATTTTGAAGATGCACAATTAGGAAAATAATACAACTGTCCAAAGGAAAGCGGAATTTCGGTATTGTTGATTTGAGGTAAAGATTCGTTTATACAGAGTGATTCAAAATTGACGGAAACATTTTGGTAGCTGATTCTCAAGGTAAAAATAAGACACAAATTTTAAATGAACACAGGCTCGAAAACGTTTTTAGCCGTCTGTCAGCGATTTGGTATTTAAAAAAACATATCTTTGGAAATTGGTAAGATATTGACATAAGTGAATATTTAACATAAGAATTATTTATGTATACTTTTACTAGAATACATATATTAGGTTGCCACTCTGAAAATGTACAAAATAAGGTCTTGGGTTTTTAGTATACTGGTAAAACATTAAATTGATAGGTATTCAAACTCTTCACTTCCAAAGATTTTTATTTTTTTATTTTTTATTTTTTTTTTTTGTAAAAACACAAAATGGTTAACAGAGAGAAAACTAAACTTTTTCGGAACAATGTTTACAAAAACGTTTTTATTATTTTTAGCTTTAGAATCAGCTCCTGAAATATTGACTTAATTGATAGGGATTCAAACTCTTCACTTCCAAAGATTTTATTTTTTGTAAAAACACAAAATGGCTAACAGAGAGAAAACTAAACTTTTTCGGAACAATGTTTACAAAAACGTTTTTATTATTTTTAGCTTTAGAATCAGCTCCTGAAATATTGAATTACGAGTTTGTATCACTTGTTTGTTTCAAGTAAAAGACAGTATTTTAATTTTTTTTCTCTGTTTACAAAATGGTAAATGGAGAAAATATTTAAGTTAAACAAATAGTAAAATTAAAAATTCAGAAGTATGGTTTTTTTCAAATTTTGTTATATTTTCGTGTTTTGGGGTATAATAATAGACAAATTATTACTCAATTTCGTATCATAATTAATAAACAGTGTCAAAACAACAGTTTTCTCACACACACATTTACAAAGTACCAATTAAATTAAAACTATTCGTAGTAAAAAATTTAAGTTTGATAGTTGACAGTAAAAATCAACCATGGAGGTCTAATATATTTAAATATACTACACTTGTGACATGAGCATAATATTTATTATTTTACTGAATCAAGTTTAAATTTTGGCGAGTAAGGTTCATTATCAATTTTGATCATTATTCTTTGAAGATAATTTTACACAACTGGTTTGCATAATTAAAATTTGAACGAAATCGGTAGAGCCAATTTATTTATTTTACCGTTAACTCACAATCCAATATTTTTTAGCGACAAATAAGTTTAGATTGAGTTCTTTTATACTTCACTGGAGTAAATGTGAACAAAATCGTATTTTTGTGTTTTTTCTTATAACAGATACCACCAAATTTTGTGTAATATAAATAAATATAAATACATTTTTTAAATAAAATAAAGTTTTTAGATACAGCCAAAATATACACATATACTTAATTTTATTAAACTCCTTCCACTCATTTGGACTTTAGAGTACTGCATGGACAACAGATAGTTGGACATCATTCACAATAACCACTATCTTGCACTAAGATATCCAGTAAACGTATATTTCTTTATAAACTACGCAGCGGTTTTTGTCTCAATCTATACTTATATGAGCGAAAGTAAAATTATTCATACTTTTTGAGTGGTATATTCTGATTTAATTTTAAATAACTAATCAGTCGGTCTGAGTATAGTGAACCAAATCTGTAAAGTTAGCTTTTATCAAATGATTTTTTAAATATTTTTTTGTGGTTTATTGTTGGTATCATTATAAATTATTTGTAGATTTTGAAATTTAAAGAGTAACTTGAATACATTCAAATATGTAATTGACTTTAAATGTATAATTATTTATATTTTATTTTAAATTTTGTTAGAAAAAGGCGACAGCGACTTTATAACAAAGGGAAATAGTATAAATGATAACAAGGAAAGACCAATAAGTTATCACGTTGCTTACAGTACAAGTACAAGTAAGTCTCATTCTTAGAAGCAAGGACGGTGATTTATTACGTTCACTATTTGTAGTTGAGTTGAAAACAAATAACTAATATTTCACAAGATTTCATTTTATACTGAGATAAGTGGGCCGAGGGAGGGGGAGAGACAGTATTATGTAAAGTAAACTTTGATTTATGAAATCAATATTTATTACCTGACGGTGTATCTTTTTACTTTCTCATACACGTATAAGAAAGATAAAAAGATATCGTAATATCTTAATTTAACCGTAATAGGTTAAAAACTGGATGTTAAAATTGGTGAAATATCCTTTTTAGTTTATTTAGTTACAAACCATCACTGTTGTTCTCATAGAAAGTTATAGATTTTGTATTCAAATTTTTACCGATGGTCTTAAGACTTTTGAGTAGGTACTTACCGTGAGACCAATACACTAATATTTTCTAAACATCAAGGATAATGTCAATAATTATACTTTGATCCATTGAAGCTCTTTATACGCCATAAACGTATTTTTCACGATTTTCTAAAAAATTGCTCGGTAATGTTCGATTTAAAAAAAATAATAAAAAGAACAAACAATGCTATTTACTCAATAACCAATGTTCAAAATTGTAAGGGAATATAGATTGCAGTTCTGAAGTAACTTTGGTATTTGTCACTAATTACTGGAAATCATAGAAAAACTGATTTATTTAAAAAATATAATGCTAAAATTTTAATTTAATAATGCTAAATATTAACCATATTTAAGACTTCAAAAAAGGTTTTATCTAATTTGAAGATAAAAATGAATACATTCTAACTTTATTTTGTTTTCTCAGAATATTAAAGGTACAAATTGTTGAATAACGTTCTTATTCTAAAAAAAATGTTTTAAATAAAAAATATATTTATAAAAAGTTTCTTTAAGTTTGGTAGAATGTGAGATTTAAATTATAGTTATAGTTATAAGTTGTAGAGAATATTGTAAACCGTATACAATTTTAATTTTAACATATTTGCTAACTTCAATTTCTTCCTTTTGAGATTTTTAAAATGGATCTTAAACGAAAAGTTACTTATTTACCAAAATTTTAAAAGGTGTCTACAAATTTTATAACAAACTAACAAACTTTGTTCCAGCCCTTTCTGTAAAAATGTAAATTTTTAATGTTAAAACTTCGACTTGTTTCCGATATCCCATTAAATATTTAAGCATATCTTCAATGTAAAACTGTTTAAATATTGAACATAAATTTTAAAGTAAAATCAAGATAAATGGATTTTCAAGAACGTAATTTGTATTCATACAAGAATATCACATCCTTCACAAAGTTTCAAGTTATCGACAATTTTTCTCTGGAGGCTTAGTTATTCCTTTGAGAAGATGAAACCCGTTTGGCAAACCTCCCTCTAAAATAAATTAATGCCACCTTTTGTGGTCTGTAGATAGTTTCTTCCAGATAAATATCAAAGTATTTTAAAACTTATTATTTTGGGTTAAGGGGAGTTTGTGATGTAAATTTACCTATGTTTTCTCATAGTAAACACAATAATCTAATGTATAAAAAAGGATCAATTGAATGATTAATAATGAAAGGTGTTCTTATAAATAAATTTTTAAAATAACGTTTTTATATCTGTAAGTCCGTCTGGACTGATTTATCAGAAGCTTTGTAAGAGAGAATCTTTGAAATGCACCAAATTTCATCATTAATTTATTTATGCAGATTACTTATAGTAGTCATAAATGAAAATTTTAATTTACATTTCATAAAACCAAAACAGTAAGTCGTTAAATCCACTTTTAATAACATTTTCCCTTAAAATATAAATTAATGTAGGACCGTAACAAAACGTTGGTTAAACCACTTTCAAAGTAAATATTTTAATATTATTCGTAATAAATGTTTTAGAAAATAGTAGATTTGACTATTTCTATATATTGATTTTACCAATTTCAATAACAAAAAGTGTTAAAAAGTTAATGTTATTAGTATTAAATGTTAATAAAGTAGCAGTATTTTATTAATAAACCATTTATTAAAATACATTTTTTCCTATTTGAATAATAAAAATCGTCAATTTTGAATACGTTAAAAAAACACAGTTATCAATAATTTTACATTTCTTAAAATCAATTTTCATTATTTCAATGACAAAAAAGTGTTAACATTTTAATATTACCGGTATTTATTATTTTAAATATCAGATTAGTGACCAGCAGACCATAGTAATAATAATAATGGGTTGTGCTGTTTTTAATAGCAGACCATTTCATAAAACCAATTTTACAAATTTCAATAACAAAAATTGTTACAATTTTAATATTATCGGTACTAAATGTTAAATAAAAATAACATAGTGTTGACCATGTCTGTAAATAAATTTGTCTTATTTCAGTAAGAAAAACTGTTAATTTTGAAAATTATTGATATTAAATGTTTTAGAAAAAATTTCAATGACAAAAAGTGTTAACATCGAAACTCATAATATAAACCGAAGCTCAACTCACAAGTATAAGAAATTCAGTTATTAAGGAATTATTGACAAAAAGAGGAATTCAAATTGAAAATTTGGTCACTATAAGCATAAAAGATTTCCTATAATAATTGTTAGCGTACATTTTTATGCTTTTTGAGTATATATACTACTGAGTACATTGTCAGTACACTACTAAATAATGTGGGAAAGAAATTATTTAAGAGGGGGGGGGGGTTAAACTGTTTTATGGTTATTTATCTGATTTTTTAAAAAGTTGCTTATAAACACACAAGAAATATTGATAATAAGACTAATTTGTGTTACCGCTATCATTTTCGGCAATTTGACATACCTAAAACCATAATTTCTGATTCCTAAAAATCATTCATAAAACGTAAATAAAAATTTTTTTTTAGGAAATATTTTTTAGCCGAACTAAATATACTGTAATATATGTTTAGACATTTTGCAAGTCAAAGTTTTATCACAAACACATAATATATAACAAAAGTAATAAATTAAATATTGTAATTTAATATTTATGTATGTACAGTTAATACATACGATTCATTAACGGGGTTTAACGCAAAATAATTATCTTTAAATTAACCAACCAAATACAAAACCAGCGAAATAAATTACTTTAGCACTAAAAACGATACTATCTTTTCCCCAAGAGCTTTTACTGAATATATCTTGAAAAATTCATGGTTGTTCAATCAATCATAGCTACTGAATTAATAATTAGGTAGCCAGACATTTGTTATTGTTGTTTTGCAGAGTCTAATGTCAGAGTTCAGAAACGAGGACATAATTTATAACAGCCTTATATTATTTTATATCCACCCATTTTAATAATTAAACGATAATGGTAATCACATTCATTGAAAGTATACAGTTATATCAATAAACATAAAGACAAATTGTTTAATGTTTTAGCCTGGGATAAAACAAAATTGCTTTTTAACGACGTCATTAATGCCTATAATAAGTCGGATTCAATATTTTCAATTTTTGTGTTTTAGTGTTATAAAATAATTGTATGTTATTTGTTAGAAGCCTGTTTTTGTGTGTGAGATAGAAACAAAACATATCTCCGAGAGCGTGCATTTCAATGAATCATATTCCACTAATCTTGTGTAAACATTCTAAAAATTATTTTATTTGAGCATACATAACAATAAATTAGGCCTATAATTTATTTTCCATAAAAGAAGTCGTAATATTTAGAGGGGTAAAATGCTTAATAATAAGTTATAATAATTGTGCTATACTACTAAATTTCATATAGTTTTCTAAGCTAACAGTAGTTGTACACCTATTAACACTGTAGAAAGGGAATGTTGCGTATTCAATTTTAAAAAAATTCTTTTAAAACATTTAGTGTATAATTTAAGTGCTGAATTTTAGTGTAATATCGCTATCTATTGGGGGGGGGCGATAGAGACAAACGCAAGATTAACCTAATATTCTGTGTATTGTTTTTTTTACTAGTTATGTATTTTTATTAGTGTGTGATTAGTTTTGATGAGAGAGACATAACTAATAAAAAACATTACACAGAACATTAGTTTAATCTTACTTATATCCGTGTCTTTCGCTAACCCCCCGCCCCCAAAATAGATAGAGATATTATATCAAAATTCAGCACCTATTAACACTGTAGAAAATGAATGTTGCGAATTCAATATTTAAATGTCATTTTATAAAGTTTATTGCATAATTTAAGTGCTGAATTTTGATATAATATCTCTATCTATTTTGGGGGCGGGGGGTTAGCGAAAGACACGGATATAAGTAAGATTAAACTAATGTTCTGTGTAATGTTTTTTATTAGTTATGTCTCTCTCATCAAAACTAATCACACACTAATAAAAATACATAACTAGTAAAAAAAACAATACACAGAATATTAGGTTAATCTTGCGTTTGTCTCTATCGCCCCCCCCAATAGATAGCGATATTACACTAAAATTCAGCACTTAAATTATACACTAAATGTTTTAAAAGAATTTTTTTAAAATTGAATACGCAACATTCCCTTTCTACAGTGTTAATAGGTGTACAACTACTGTTAGCTTAGAAAACTATATGAAATTTAGTAGTATAGCACAATTATTATTATAACTTATTATTAAACATTTTACCCCTCTAAATATTACGACTTCTTTTATGGAAAAAAAATTTTAGGCATAATTTATTGTTATGTATCTAGCATATGCTCAAATGAAATAACTTTTACAATGTTTACACAAGATTCGTGGAATATGATTCATTGAAATGCACAATATATATTACAAAATTTCTCATTTTATGAAAATTACATTTTAAGCTTAATTATAACTCACAGTAAAATAATAATAATAAAGTATAATCTATATTATATTAATATACATTTTGCCCGAGGGAGGATAAACAATTTGATATAGAAAGAATCCCCCTCTCCTTGAATGCCTGAGGGGATTGTCAGGGAGCAACAGGCTATGTCATGCCTGGGGAAACACATTTCTATATGTATTACAAGCGAGATCAATATTTTCATTTACTTCAGAGTTTCATCAGGTGGTTGATCCAACACCCAGTCAACATTCAACATCTGCATTGTTTACCATACTCGATTAGGGAACGTTGAAAGTGTAGGCGTTTGTTTGTGATATGATAACAACATTTTTGTCTTACTCAATTCAAAATAAGTTTAAGTTTGTAAATAAATTTGAAAATAGGTATAACTATACTTTATAATGTCTAAATTTTGATTCAGAATATATATATATATATATATATATATATATATATATAAATATATATAACAACAAAATTTATTTTTAAAAACTTATAAATTGTTACTGTATAGATTTGGATACGTGAATAACTACGATTTTTAAGTAAATTGTAATTACTCAGATAAAACGATATAAGAAATTACATATCTTCGCCCTTTTGTTAAATACAGTCAATTTGCGTAAATAAGATTTAAATAATCAGAGTTTTTCGTTAAGAAAATATTTTTAAATACCTATATTTGTAAAATTTATTGAGAATTCGACAAAAAGTCCAGAGTTAAAGTAAAAAGTTAGTATCGGTCACACAAGGAATCAATTTTCAACTAGTTATCTACATGCTATAAACTTCTAACGATCATGATCAGTGCACATTTCATGATACCGAAAGCAGGGCTGATTTGTAAACATATTTCTATCTAAACACATACAATATTTAAAAACATGTTTTTGTTTTCAGTTGATGTCTAAAACTCTTTGAGCACATTATTGTATAAAACCTTCATACCATAAGCATACGTAACAACTTACAATAATATAAACGACGTTAATTTAAAACATTTTTTGTGAAAAATTACATTCTTTTCAAATTAAAATTTTTTAATCTTGTCACTTTAGGTTAAAAAAATGTGTGCTTGGAATAACATACAACTCCTAAATATCTTTAAAATTAGTTACGATTTTCAGTCTTGATTTAGTACTTAAGGCTTTTTCTTAGGTAAGGTTATAAATTAAATCCGTGAGTGAACGCCTACATAGAACTCATAGTTTAGAATGTGTTTCTTTAATATGCCCATATAAGAAGATATTAAAATTACTTTAAATGCAATGACGAATTTCAAAATCTAATAAATTGTATATAATTTTGTCTAAATCTTTTCAGTAACCCATACACTAAAACGTAAGATATTTCAATGATCTCTGTAATGAAATCATTTTGAATTATCTTAATTAAAAATAATATTCACAATGATAATACTAACGTTTCGTAAAAACTAATATCTCCTAACCGGAACTCACAATTAATTTTCATATTCGAATCGTTACGACGTCGATCCAACCCATTAGCAAGAACGAAGCGAGTGGAGTTCGCTTCATTTAGATTGGTTACCTCGACTTGGACAGTGATGGCGGGCAGCCGTTAATTATACATTTAATTACGATATCTTTAACAGGTGCTTTTAATTATAGAATATATAATACTTTTAAGATACAAACATGACCATTAATCATATAGTAAATGAAAATAATAAAATGAAAAAAAGAATATAAATAATAAAGTAATAAGTTAAAGAAACTTATGTCGACAGAATCCGAAGTCGCCCCAACGATTCATCTTCGAATGCATTATACATGGCAGAATATATTTGCCGATATTTGAAACATTTTCACGAGAAAAGGAAGCTCAACACTTTTCAATACATTTACTTTGATGTAAAAATATGAGAGACAATGAAGAACCGGCTCAAGGAGAACGACCGAGTTTCTCAAATATGTTTCGTGGAATCACTTGGGAGGCGATTCATTCGTAAATAGAGTACAGCGATATTTCATATAAGCTACATTACAAATCGATTGTTCCCCCTTTGTACAATGTTTATCAATACGTGAACTAGATTTATTATTTCATTTTTACTTTCCGTGTGATAGATTGTATAAAGTAAGTATAGTGAACTTGAAATGAACAACACATTTCAGTTTTTCTTATAAGTATCAGTTAAGGGTTCGCAGATGTGAATAGATATTTCAAACATAAGTCTGTGCTCAGTACTAACAAATACAAACTTTAAAACAGATTTTGAAACTATTATTTTTATCAAACTTCTTTTTAATAATTTTCGTTTTGATTGTTATTATATTTTATCCTGTTCCTTTACGAGACGTAAACAAATAGCGAAATATTTTCTTCTTATCTTAAGTAAAAATGGAATAATAAAAAAAACCTTAACAAAAGGAAGTTCAATATGTATAACTTTAAAATTGACGTTTTGTTCATTTTTTCCCAATCGTTGTTATTACATAATCTTTTCACATATTGTGTCGTAGACGTTTTCGACGTAGGCCAAAATTTAGATGTGAATGTATATCCAAAATGACCAGTATTTTGGACATTTTTAGAGTATATTGACAATTTTACTGGCAAGCTGGTTTTTTTATAAGATCTTATGCCTTCAAATAATTACACTTTTTATCTTAAAATTTATAGTTCATAAAAATTAAAAGCAAAACTTAGATTTTCTCAAAAATCACCAATATCTATTTCAATTAAAATTTACACAAATGTAGGCATATAGTGTAGGTATGTTAGGACACAACAGATCGTATTGATCATTATTTTCTGAAAATGATTATACAAAAAGTCAAAATGTACCATACAGTCCTACATACAATTACGTAGGCCAAAACAAATCCAACTGGTGTGGTCAAACTGACAAACCATAGTCTATGAAATGGTAACTGTTGGAAATACCCGTTGTGTTGGACAAACTGATTTAATATCTGAAGAAAACGATGCAATATATTTTCGAAGACTGCAAGGATTAATTCGTGGTTTTCACTAATGGTTCATTAATGAATCAAAGGCCGTGCCACCTACATCTTGTTAATATAAGGAAGGCAGTTAGAAATGGGTCTCTCCTTCTGCCTCCTCATCACACACACCAGTTCAGGCGTTTGGGATCCGACCCTCATTAGAGCGACACGTCACCAATTGGCTTGTATACCCTACAACATATTGTAGTTATTTATACTGTCTTATATCATAAATTTACAATATATAATAAGTAATAGTTCTATTATTCTAATCAAAACAATACGAAACTCGACATATATAAGTTAACACTATAAAATTAAATAATGGGTAACACAAGTAGGGGCTATACAATGTACGTAATGAGTGGTTGTGCGTGTTTTTGGTAAAACAGGGATAATTCATTAGTTTTATTACGGGACTTTTAAATCGCTTAAATGTAATTATGGGGAAAACGCCATCATTAACCGTTTCATTGTCAAAAAACCTCCTCCCTGTAGTCATTAGAAATTATCAATAATTGTAACTAAATCTCCGCTATGTTAGTTAATGTATATTGACCATATGATTAATTAGCAAACGATTTATGGAATTCAAAGTAATTTATTTTAAACCACTATTTTAGTACTGAAATGTACGCTTAAAAGCTACCGTTACTCTGGGATTAAATACTTATGAAATTGTAATATTAAAAAAAAAAAAAAACGTTACCGTCACACAAGTAATTATTTTTTCTTCTACACGACATGAGTTTTTTCAGAATATTTTATGCACATTGTAAAAAGAGTAAACAAAGAGCAATGTCTTTTGAATAAAATATAAAACTTAACTTGTGTTTTCTTATTCAGATTTTGTTCTAAAGGTGCAAAAGTTTTTCAGAAAATTTACCCAGTAGTGGGCAATCTATTTGAGTTCAGATACAACCACTTACTGTATTTATCAAATATTTTCTAGATATTTTGATAAAGTTTAGCTTGTATCCATCGTGGAAATATAGGTGTCGTCTTAATGAGACGATGACTGGCAAAACAAAAGTGCTATATCTTTTATTTGTTTTGTTTATATATAGTTGTGTGTGATAAAGCTTTGTCGGGGTGTCGGCGATTATCTCGTTGCGGATTGTACTTAGCTTCACTTGGCTTCAAATTATACTTAGTATCTAGTCATTTCATTGCATCGCTTGTGTCAGTAACTTGTCCCTGGTGGTCCGTGTATAATCTGAATATGTGTTAATCTCAGTTACAAGTGAAAACATTTCATTCTGACCCGTGATTGGCTATAATGTAATCTCGGTGACGTACCAAACTTGCCAACGTGTCCGGTGTCGAATCAGAACAAGAATCCCACACATAGATTGAAAAACCTAAGCTATTTAAACATACCGAGTGTAAGGTTAACTTAATTTCTTACTTGGGAAATATCTTAAGTGGTAAATTATATATTTTTTTAAAGAATATGAAGCGTGAATATAACTTTATTGTTTTTTAAAAGTTTGAAATTACAGCGTTTCTCTACTCATCTCATAAATAGTAACATTACATACATAAATCTGCAAATTTCACTCAATTTAAATTAGCTAAGTACGTTGAATTACTAAAAGTACAAAAAACTCTAAAAGAACATATTTTGTCTAAATTTCAATGGATTACTAAATGGACATACTAATTTTAACAATACTAAATTAAAGTACTGTATCTATTTTATTATTATGTCTGGCTGCTATTACGCTCACGTCCAGATGACGTAGACAAAAAAGTAGGAATGGAATGGTTTTGAATGGAAATTATAAAAAAAAAAAAAAAAAAAAAAAACAGTTCTTTTTCAAATTCTTAAGATCAAACGCTATAAAACAAAGTCGAAATTTAAGAAATGTGTTTTCCATTGCCATACAACCATGAAAACGTCTGCAAATTACAATTTCATGATACAATAAAAATATTAAACTACTCTTATTTTAAATAACTTGCCTAAAAAATAAATCATAAGTTTTACAATATACTTCAAGTCGTATGTGATCGGAAATCAAATGTGAGGAAACGATAAAAATAAGTTGACGTCACTGGCGCTACGTGGGAGTCAAAGAAAATGAATAGCGGAACCCGATCCTTCAGAAATCACAAGTCTGTTTATTGAGTTTCAACTTGAAACGAGAGAATTCTTTGATTTAAGAAAAGTATAGTATAGTTTTCAAATTAAAGTTTATATTAGGTTATTTCAAACATAAACATTACAAATATTGCGAACTTGCCAACTTGTTATCTGAAGTATTAGGCTTAAATCATTATGTTGATTAGTTCTATTAAGATTATAAATCATTTATATACAAGTACACAAAATATACATTTTTTTTTTTTTTTTTTTTTTTTTTTTTTTTTTTAATTTTATTTATTCATAACCAATTTATAAACAAAATCGACCAATGATTCATTCTTAAATACTAAATCACATTAGAGGATAATCATTATAATAATAACTTCCTTATTATTACTGAAGCAGTTCGTGAGGCTTAATCCTCTTGAGGCGGCGAACATTATCGGCCACTTCAAGCACTGCTCTCATTTCTAAATTCTCATGAGTGAGAAGACGCAAATTGTGACTTATTGCACATTTCTTGATTTCCTCCTCAACAAGTCTGATGTTCAAGTCGCGATGTAAATCACCATTTCTAATATACCATGGGGCATTGACTATTCCCCGTAATACCTTGTTCTGGAATTTTTGAATTATTTGGATATTAGACTGCTTTGTGCAGCCCCATAGTTGTATGCCATATGTCCATACTGGTTTCAATATTTGATTGTATATTAAGATTTTATTCTGCACTGTAAGCCCAGAGTTACGTCCAAGCAGCCAGTAAAGTTTTCTATATTTTATTCTAAGCTCTTCAACTTTTTTCTTTACATGGACTTTCCATTTGAGCTTAGTATCTAAGGTCATCCCCAAGTATTTGGCATTGTTGGAGTAAGGAACAGCTTGAGCATTGATAAACAATGGATGGGTGATAATCTTCCTATTCGTAAAGTTTATGTGCGTTGATTTTGCCTCATTTAGTTTAATTCGCCAGCACTTTGTCCAGGTACTTATCTTATCCATTGCACCCTGTAGTCTACTCGTGGCCTTCTCAATACAAGCATCAACGGCAAGGATAGCAGTGTCATCAGCAAATGTGGCAACAATTGAATCAACAACATCTGGAATATCACGCGTATACAACAAATAGAGCACAGGTCCAAGGACACTACCTTGCGGTACACCTGCTGTTATCCTCTTTAATTCTGAGTAGTCACAGCCATGACGAACTCGAAAGTACCTTCCTTTAATATACGATTGTAATAACTCAAAGTACTGAGTAGGTAGGTCCCTGTGTAGTTTATATTCAAGGCCCTCGTGCCAAACCTTATCAAAGGCCTGGGCAACATCAAGAAAAACAGCTGAACATATTTTTTTCTCTTCAAGAGCTTTTTCAATTACATTGATAATACGGTGAATCTGATCTATAGTAGAATGCCTACGTCTAAACCCAAACTGATGTGTAGGAATCAGCTGTCTGTCTCGAATGATCGGCTCAAGCCTTCTTAGAAGCAGCTTTTCGAAGATCTTAGACATGACTGGTAGTAATGATATCGGACGGTATGATGTCACAGCGGAAGAGGGTTTTCCTGGTTTTAATATTAGTATTACCTCCGCAATTTTCCAATGGTGAGGTACATATTTCACCTTAAAGCAGGCATTTATCATATGTTGAAGCCTTATGATAGCCATGTCTGGGAGCTCTTTCATTATCTGGCCAGTTATAAGATCATATCCTGGTGATTTCTTTGCTGATATGTTGCACCTTATCATATTCTTAAGCTCTTTTAGGGTCACGAATTGGATGTCTTTTTTGTCATTTCTATCTAAAGAACTGATATTTTCCTGATCTGTACTTTTTGGAAAGGGACTAAAAACACCGGCTAGATATTTAGCAAACAGATTCGCTTTCTGCATAGAGTTTGTGGCCCACAAACCATTCTCCATCTTTAATGGTGGATTTTGAATTTTAGGCCTCTTTATTTTTTTAGCAGCCTTCCAAAGTGAATATTCTGTATTTTCATCAGCAGTTAAATTGCTGAGAAATCTACACAACGCTTCATTTTTAATTTCCTTGATACGTTTTTTTAGTTGGTTACTGAGTCGATTAAATCTAACTTTATCGTCTGGATATCTGGATTGCTGCCACTTTCTTCGAGCGCGTCTTTTTTCTAGAACCAGCTCTCTGACCTCCATTGGGTAACTCGTATCCAATCCAATGTTTCGACTTTGAGGTGGTGTACTTTCTTCTGCTGCCTGCTGTATGTCAGCAATGAATTGTTCGACCCCTCTATCAATCTCTTCCTTGGTTTCAAGTGGAACTTCAAGGTCCAAGTACATCTGCAACTTTGCTCTAAACTCGTCCCAGTTTGTTTTCTTTGTACATAGTCTTGGGAGATTTGGTTTCTGTATTATTGATTTACTGACTGTTAAAATCACTGGCGTGTGGTCAGATGACAAATCGTGGTTACTTTCAACAGAAATATAATTACAGTTTATGCCCTTGGCGACAAAGAAATCAATCAAATCAGGCAATTTTTGGGGATCGGTGGGCCAGTAAGTTGGTGATCCAGAGGAAAGAAATGTGCATTTATATTCTAGTCCTGCATGATATAGCTCTTTACCTTTTGTAGTGATCAGTCTAGAGCCCCAGTGTGTATGTTTTGCATTATAATCTCCTCCAATAACAAAACATGAACCCAAGGTTTTAAAGAGACTTTTGAAGTCATCTTTGGAGGGCGAGTGTCTTAGCGGACAGTAAATTGCAGAAATTTTAAGCAATTTCTTCTTAGACTGTATGCTGACTGTTGTTACTTGCATCATTTCTTCTTCATTTCATGAAGAACAAAATATACATGGAAAAAAATACCGTTGAAAAGGTAGTGACAGAAAATTGGAGAATTTATTTTGTTCAATCAACAAATTTAACTTCTACGTTAAGAAACTGATAAATCCAGACAAGCTATTTATCAATCATCGCCAATTAAATTAAACAATAATTTATTGTGGGTACCTCATTTAAATTATTGGGTGCTGAGCGTCAAGAATAATTTGTCAAGATATTAAAAATTAAAATTAAACAAAAATATGGAATTATTAAGTATACATTTGTTATAACAGAGAGAAATGTATTTACTGCTCGATTTTATAAGGTATGACAAAAGGAAACAGTGGAATTTCTTTATAGCTATTGGACTAATGGTGATAAGGACGCAAAATCTAACATCAGCAATCGAATTTGAACTTTTAGCAGTACCAAACCCAGGTTAATAGTAAGATATACGTTCCAGTACAATAATTACGTCACGTCGTTCTGTCACATCTATATTGTTGTGTGATTCATAACCAAAAATCACACTCATATTTTGAAACGTAGGCTTGAAATTAGGATTTTTTGTTAAATAAGTTTCTCGACAAAAAATGACTTCCTAATTTCTAAATGACTGCGGTTTAAATAATTTTTTTATGAATATGTTTTCACCAACCAGCCCTAAAATATACGGCACTAACTGATTATATTTTGAAACTAATTTATTCCCTTGGGATCTTAGCACCATCATTTATCTCTGCTATTTACATATTACGTTGATGCGAAAACGTACGAAATTCATTTATAAATATGAAATTCGTCAGAGCAGTGCAGCAGCGTATATTAAAATTTTATTTATCTTTATCTACTTCAACGTTTTTAGCATGGAATGGTAAATAGCCCAATAAAATTCACAATCTAGTACAAAACAGCTTTAATTACAAACATTTTTGTTTTCAATACGAAAAAAAATTAAGATTAATATAAAAATTAATATATTTGAATTAATTATATGTTAACTTCCTAAATGGCAAATTTATGTTCACCGATGTTTCCTGTTGATCACTCTATCATCTCGTTAAAGAAGTTCATGAATTCCGATAGAATATATGTAATAAGTAAGTGCCCTTATATCATTGAGATTTTGCTCTTTGATAGCTATTTTACCAGTTTCATAAGCAAGTTTCGTTGGGAATTGTGGATCTGGAACAGCTAGATGCTTGTGATAGTTCCCTTTAAAGTGCTGGTATACGTAAAGTTCATCATGGAACTGATACCAAAATACACCTTTTCTTCCTTACCCACGCTCTTTCCTTTTGTTCCTTCAGAAATGCATTTTTTATACAACTCCTGCCACCAGCTCTTAAAATCCAGTATAACGGCGATATTAACCTCTCTTACAGTAAACTTTTACGACTGACAGCTAGTAATGTGTGAGGGGATACACTGAGTAAAGTCTGTAATGAAATGTTTCCTTCGTTTGATAATTGCAAAGTCCCGATCACAAGGCAGATATGAGTGGCCTCGAACCGGTTAGTATTGCTCTATTTTGTCAAACCTTCCACAATCAGTAAGTGCAAGAAAAAGCCTGTTTAAGTCGTGGTTTTTGTTTTGTCCGGAACTACTGTCTGAATAAACATGAACCTTCTTAATTTCATTTGAGACAGATGATAAATAATCGTAAACAATAGAGTAGACTTCATCCGAACCTTTTCTGACTTGACCCTCATGATAAACATAAATCACGGCTTTTCTTTTCTTTAATAGAATGAATGTAAAACACATTATTGGTCCACTGTCTAAGATAAAATGTGTCTTGCACCGGAATCATTGGTAAAGGAACATTTTGCATATAGTGAAATGCGATTGCCAATGCATGTTTTTGATTATCTATAGTCTCTTTCTCACGTTCACTTGTAAGTTTGTTGTCAAACTTTTAGCCTTTCTCAGATGATTTGTTTTTCTGCACTTGTCACTAAACCATCACTTAAATGAGAGGTTTAGTGCTTTACCTACAATCCTTCCATGTTGGACAGCAGACAATTTGTGGTCTACCACATTTTAAATCTTATTTTTCTTTTTAAAAAATTATAAAAAATTGGTAACTGCATTTTAATTGAGGGTTTTTTATAACTTTTTGTGAATAATTAAATAATCTCCTTCCCATATTTTCTTTCCTTCACACGAAAACTAGCAATGTGTCCTCGGATCTTTAACCATAGTACACTAGGAATGGCATTCACGGATGGTTTTATTCTACGAAGATCCTTGGAGGATTTCACAGCTCTTAAAAGTGTTCTTAATCGTCTTATACGGCTTATTTTATTTCCAAATAAAAACTGAAAGGCTTTGACACATACCTGATCGTTTTTCTCGCCTACCATATTATAGTAGTCTATATGAAGCTTTTCTGGTGAGGCATTCTGGCATCTTCTCCTTGGTTCCTAAGCCTGAGAGATTTTTAACATCTTGACTGGTTATAAGAGACTGAAAGAATATGTCTGGGTCATTCTTAGTTTCAAGGCTTCTTAATCTACCAAAAAATGTCATATCCATTATCAGCTAGCCGTTGAGTACACAGTTTCATATACCTGAAATATCAACGAAAGGTTCGGATCTTCGTAGGTATAATATACTGTACAGTTAAAGTCACATTCCTTATCTATCTATCGGTCCCATACTTTTCCCATTGCGGTGTAAAGTATAATAAGCCCCTAATGTATTAATACGTAGGCCTAGATTATGTTTATTGTAGTTAAATTTGGAAGTATGTGGTTGTTTTTTTTAAAATTTTAAATAGGTGTTAAAACTATCAACTTTTTTAAGTTGGCTAGACTATATCTTCAGTGCCTAAATATAATGATGATAGTTTTAACGCCCATGATGCAACTAGAAGCTATTTATTTTTGAGAATAATAACCGGTATGGTTAAACCAGATATCTAGAGCCACTACAAGGTAAATTTATAGGGCTTTCAAAATTAAAATCCCATTTTAAAGAGACTTAATCAAGTAATAGACCCAAATATATATGAAATAGGGCAAATTACCCACAATGAGGTCCAGAAGTGACTGCAGTAAAAACTCTGTTCTTGTACTCTGTATATTCAACCCTTTTTACTCTTGCTAGTTTTACTATGTTCCGTTTCCTACTCTTGTCATCTCTAAACCTTCTCCCTTAGTAGTGATAGCTTCTAACTCATTTTATTCATCCATTATAGCTATATTTTCATACAACTCAAAACAAGTTAATGTTCAATTTTTTTAGACACATTAACCTCTCATACTGCACAATAACAACTCACTAAAATAGTCTACAGCACGACAACACAACAAACGAAAATCACGGTTTAATGTCATTAGTGTTACCAAAGTATTCGCCATTTCGTATAATGGCAAACTTTCTGACTTCCAGCAAAAACGTTCTAAATCAGCGACATAGGATGTTTTTGTAGATAACGGATTATCCAAGTGAATGAATCAATACTAAATGAATCAAGTGAAGAAGAATTAAACTAAAAACCTTTTTGCGTACAAAGTTGTATTTACCTTTACAGAACACATTTCAGGCATAAAGTCAAAATCTACAAAAAAAAAGGTTTTAGCACGGGCCGATTCATATAACTAGTGTGGTCGGGGTATTCACTCTTAAAAACCCCTAAAATGTAAATGCAAGAAAGTAAAAAAGCATTAACATAAAACTGTGTAACCCCGTAAAACCGTCAAGTTTAAACAAAATCAAAAACAATTAATGATTGATATTACTCTAAACCTGAAAAATCTCACTACCATAAGAAACATGTACCTTATAAGAAGAAACTACAATACTCTCTAAATCGTCTCATACAATTTTAATTCAATTTTTCCATTAAATGTATAACGGTCTCTACAATATGAGAACCGTAATATCTCTCCCAAAAATTACAGAATGGGAGTTATTTCAATAAAAATGAAATCATTACTATATTAAAATTTGTTTACATTACTTAAATCTAATCTTATAATCCTAGTTAACTTATTAAAGAGAATCGGGTTCTTCCCTTCTTCCTTAATAACGATTCTAGACCATCTACGTGGTTAATTTGAATTAAGTTTATCATAAAGTAACTCGACATATTTGTCTATTCCCAAACGGTTTTAGAATCTATTTCGAACTAAAAACTGCATTTCTTTAAAGACAAGTACGTTTATTCTTAAGTTCTGTATATTACCAGCAATAATGAATGTTAAATTCTACGAAATAAAGAGTTTTTAATATCCTAATAAAAGCGATTATCACTACTGACCCGACCTGGTTTTCTTGATTTCGGGTTTAAATAGACTTGGAAATTGTCCAACTACTTCTTACGAGTTGTAACCTCATTAAATACTATAAAAAGAAGAAGAATAGGAATGAGTCAATAACTCGGATGAGAAGACAATGCAAATTTGAAATAGGATAAAATGTTATTTGTGAACTAAATATATAATGAAGACCTTATGTTATATTTCCCTGATTTTGTTGAAAAAAGTTTGAATAATAACTAATGAAAAAAAACTCTTGATACTATATGTATCAACAGACGCCCAAACCAATAGAACAGGAATTGGAGTCTGGATATATAATTTTTCAAAAAATCACCATTTTAGTTTCATGACATGTTATTAAGAAATATAAAAACCAATTTCAACTAAAACTTACACCCGTTAGACTAATGAAAACGAGGGTTTTGATGAACACGAGGACATAGCACTTGTATCAACCAGCCTTCAACCTTTGTATTCCTTAATTACGCAGTAGGTCGATTTGCAGGGGGATAAGCGTGCGCCTCTACCAACTGAGCTTTTCCCCTCTCCAATAGTAGAAAATTTCTTGTCATATTATTAAGAGTGAATTAAATTATTTAACAACAATTTAACAATAAATTTACACCTATAGCCAAGACGTATGTTGAAATTTATATTCTCGTTTTTCTGTTTAATACATACGCTTTATTTTTGTTTCAAAATTGTGACTTAACGGATGAACATAGAAGCCTACACAACCCTACTTTGTAAAGCTCCCTATATTGCTGAATGGGGTCAGTAAAATATATGTTTTCCCTTTTAAGTAATATATATATAACTAAACATTCTCATTAATAAAAAGGAATTTTAGAATTATAGAATTATGAGTAGTAATTAATAAAAAATCTCATTTACATTTTATGGCAATATATTTCTATAATTATTACATAGAGTCAAATATACAGTAATGGTAATTATAATTTCATATTTATGACCTGCTTATTATTATTATCATCATCATTTTGTGGTTACGTTGACTAAAAAAAAAAAAAAAAAAAAAAACGGCATCTCAACTTTTGTTTTCAAATGTTTTTGCTTCCTATTCAAATAAAACGTACAGTCGAGGTCGATAAGAATGAGTCGGATCTATACACACCAAATATCTATTTGTCTATTTATTAAAAAACATAAATGGTGAAAAAAATTTATAAACTGGAACAACCATGATATGTTAAAACTTTACGACTACAGTTATAAATTGAAGAAACACAACAAATTTCCTGCTTTCTCATTTCCAGTTTAATAATTGCTAAAAACAAAAATGAATATAGACCTTCTTAATGTAAATTATTAATGTAGTTTTACTTTTGAAACTGGTTGATGAAAAGGACACTTTCTTTAATATTTGGGTAATTCCTATTGAATAATGTTAACCGATTGAAAGCTATTAAGCTACGCAGTTCCTCTCGCTTGTTCTAATTAAGGCAAGGGAAGTGCATTAGTGCACTATTCATATTAATTACTGCTTCAATTCAAAAAGTTTTTTTTTGTTTAAAGTAGTAGTTCTTAAAGCTCTTTAGGTGTCCACCTGGAGTTGAAACTGTTTAGTAAAGTTTCGATTGTTTATTACGTTATGTACTACAAGTTTAGCGAATAGATAAGAAGTTATTATAGGCTAATCTAGTTTATGATAGGAAATAAGACAACCCCTTTTATGTATCACCTATATTATATTAATAATATGATAATATCAATCGTTCAAAATAATATATATATATATATATATCGTATACATTTCTATACGTATTTCAATTTTTGTGTACGCTTTGGGTCCTCGATATGTTACACGATTTTTCTAAACTTGGTAATATATTTCAGATATTAAATTCCGTTCAGAAGAGTTTGATATGGTGACCGTTGAAAAATTTGTTAAAATCGCATTGTCATTATTTCATTTATTTATTGTAATTTTTAGTTCACTGTTTGGGAAAACACTCAAAATGGATTATGAAGTAAACAATTGCTGTTTTTAGATTTTACATTTATTTATTTATTTTTTGCAAAATTGAATAAACAAAAATACAGTAGTTTTCCAATCTTATAAAATATCTTTGCTTCCGGATATGAGGATATGACAATAGAACATTCTATTACCTCTTTGGAATGTTCAGTACTGTAGAGTTGGGAAAAGTCAGCAAAAAAAGAAGCAAATTGAAATTATAATATAATCCTTGAAGCACAAAAATAAATTTTGTTTAAATAAACTGAATGTTTCTTATAATATAATTATTTTTTCCATTAGATTAAAAAACATTTTTAAAAAACAGATAAAGTGGGTGGTGTTTTATCATAGAGACAGGTCAAGATGGAGAAAGGGGAGGAGGAAATGAAAAAAAAATATCTTTTTGTTGTTGATTTTTAATCTGTTTGTATAAAAGTTTGTCTCGCTATATTTTTGCAACCCTGAACGCAAATTTTACATTATATCTAAGCTTGAAAGTTTTAATTAGTCACTAGTAAATTGCTACATCAGTAATTCATGAAATATGTCTGCTTTGATAATCTTGGAAACAACGTACCTAACAAAATGGAAAAACTTTACTTGTAAACATTAAAGATACTGTAAAAGTTTAGATAGTTTCTATAAGTAAAAGACATTTGAAAGGAACTACTAGCAATTCCAAAGAACTGATGAAATTTGTTATGCTCATTGGGTTAGTTTCTGTTAATTACCATCGATTTGCTCTTTACTATTGCTTAGTCACGCTCGGTTATATAATCATTTATAATAATAGGTGTAACATAAAAACAAATGAAGTAATGAAATTTCAAGTCATTCTTTAAAAAACAAAAACAAAAATAAAGATACCATTCTAACACATTTTAACAGAATGTCAATAAAGTGCATCTCGTTATACATTTATCCAACATAGCTGGAGATATTTCACATAATATCACAACTAGATGCATGCTTAACTTTAAAATATTGAAATAAAATATTATATAATTTGATTTGGGACTTAAAAAGATTATAAAATGTGGTATATATAATACTTTTCTAACCCCAAACTTAGTTGAAAACTGGCTTTGACTTTCATTGGGAAATATGATTTAATTTCACCGCACATCACTATTATATTTTAAATTTTGTGTCTCATTTTTAACTCACATAGGCAACAGAATATTTTCAGTCCGAGTACGAGTTGTGTGCTCAACTGAGACTCAGAGTAGTTTGAGGTAAAGCCTGAAAGCGTTAGTAATTATGATCACAAAATTGTCTTGCTTTTCGAAATGAGTCTAAAAACAATATGGTAGGAATTCTGGTCATGTTCATAAATATTCTACAATATATTTTTTGTTGAAGTGGAATAAAGCTATCCGTCACCATGCGAAAATGAAAAAAAAAATTCTTATAAATGCTTAAAAACTAATTTCAAAATTTTTGTACACCTTTTTTCAACAGAAAACTATTATTTTGGAGGTATAATTTTAGTTAACACTATTTGTGTGTAAAGTCATAGTGCTTGTAAAATCAGAAATTAGAGAGTATTTAAACTTTTGTTTTTCAAGTATGGCGGGTTTAAATTTCATGTTAAAAACAAATAAACATTTTGAAAGTTCCTCATTATTGTAGACAAACAGGATTAATACAATATTTTCACTACGCTTTTTACCACATTTTATGATAACGTCTGAGTTTCTAGATGAATATAGTTGTATTATTTTCATAAATAAATTAAAGTTTCCGTTATGTGTTTATTAAAATAAATGTATGAATAATATCTGCATTGTTTATATTCAAAATAAGAGAAATAATTGATAGTGTGCTAATGAACTGGTTATATAGAAATGGTAGGTAATGACATCTTCCTGGTAGAAATTTTGACATCCAAAACTCTTAGACGAAACCGTAGTGACTCATGAGTATGCAAAACCTTCCGGACGCAGTTTTTAAAATTAATATTTACGGCACTTTAAAGGATTGAAAACATAGATTCCTCCTCAACCCCTGTGACTGCATCACTACAGGTTTCTCTATATACAATTTTCATCGGTCATACATATAACATTAATCTGTTATCATATTTGTTTAATTAGTTACATACTCCTTTGTTTCTACTTTCGTGTGGGGTGTATTTTTATTATAAAAACATGTTTGATTCAAATAAAACCGATATTAAGTTTATGTAAACCAACCATATTAAATTTTAATATTCTATATTCATTCACTCCTACTTCTTCAAACATATAGTACGATAACACGTTTAAAATAAACATAAAATATTACACTTGATTATATTTTAATCAATTTTCCGGAATTTAAATTAAAAATTAATGTAAATTTATTCACATTTAATACACATTTTAAAGGTTTTTGTAGCTTTCTTTTACACTCTATTTTCTGAAGAAGATACAAATTTAATATTTGTTCACATGAAAATTCATTATCAGGTGATAGGCTATATAAATATTTATTTATTTTTTGTCTAATAAATATATAAGTAGAACTTGAAAATTTTTGATAATACTTTAGAAGAAAATTATATATGTGTGCGTGTGTTTTAGTACGTTGGTACATGCTCTAGAAGGCACATAATTTTATTATTTTAATTCTAATTTGGTATATGGGCTCATAACTTATACTTAAAAATCACCTATTAAATATTAATATAGCACACAATGATCAAACATTAAAAATAGTTTCTGCGAAATAACGTACAATAATTAAAAAACCTACAAAAACTCATTGTACGACACGTTATAATCCGGATGCAGGAGTGTTGAAAATGTTTAATTTCATGACAAATAGAAGAAATTAATTTCTAAAAAACAATTTAGTTTTTAACTGCATTACCTAACCTAAAAGTTAGACAATTGACATTACGAAGATAATAGTTCATAACATATTCAGAACAAATTGAAAGTTAATTCGATATCAAATCTATAAAATTAAATAAATATATTAAAAAAATATTTAATTATCTAAATTAGTCAAGATTTTTTTTTTATTAGGAGATTATTTTGTGTCCGACTCCAAGAACTCTCAATTATATAAATATATATAATAGTATAGCTTGGGGTAAAATCCTATTTCCAATACTCCTTTCAACTCTTTATACGATTTTAAATCAACTGTATAGATTTCCAAAACCTTATATAGAATCCAACCATTACCAAAATGGAAAATTTTGAGTGTGTCGGCTAGCCATCTAATGAGATAATAGGTGACAATTATTTTTACTTTACCATACTTTTATCCCAAACTTAAAGTCATTTGATAGAGAATGTGTTTATCTCAAAAGAGACTTTGAGAAATGTATTTTTATGTTAAAGAGTAAAAACACATAATCGTCTAAACTTATGATTTACTTAAAATATATCAATAAAATCCATATTTATTTCTAGTAGAAAATTTCTTATTATTGTTCCGTTTAAGGGTGAATTCTAAAAATCTGTAAATGGCATTTGTAAACTTAAACATCTACTGCAGATTACAAGTGTTAGTTTTATTTTCAAAAACAGTACCACAGGTTCACCCTATAAGACACGTTCTTTCTATTTTATTATAAAACTCACTTTTAAAAACCAGTACAAAGTAAAATCTTTTTTTAATAATGACTATGAATTCAGTGCAGAACGGAGCGTTCGTAATGTATATAAGCAGGAAAACATACCATTAGGTCACTGCGACCACGCCCTAGTTAGGCTAATTGCCTATATACATAGCACAAAGTACAATAGTAGTCATTTGTAGGGAAAACGCATTGGTTGGAAAATATTCATTCAGTCGTCTTTTCTCCCTCTCCGATGTTAAGTGAAAAAGAAGACTTAAGAGGTCGTCTATTTGCTTCTAATAAACAAGCTCAATATATAATCTCTCTTACTAACTAGCACACCTCTCTCTTTTTACTTTCATTCATTCATTATTCTCTCTCTCTCTCTCTCTCTCTCTCTCTCTCTCTCTCTCTCTCTCTCTCTTCTCTCTCTCTCTCTCTCTCTCTCTCTCTCTCTCTCTCTCTCTCTCTCTCGTATCCAATTTGAAAAATGTTTTAATTAACATTATATGAAATTATATGAATGGACGTGGACTGATCTTGATTTAGGTGTGTTAGAAAGTAGGCTAAGTTTCTATATTCAGTAGATATAATGTGCGATGTGTAAATGTGAGCTGGAGTTTTTATATTTTATATCAATTTACATTATTGATTTTGTTCTTATTTTATTTAAAAATAGTTTTGAAAACAATATGTTTTAATTATAATATTTTTAAACGTGATTTAATTATTTTATCGAGTTAATTTATAATTTTATTTTTATTTATCTTTTTTTTAAAATTAAAAATTAAAATTACATTAGGGTTAAAATTTTAATGTATATAATTTAAGTGGTGTATTTATTAAAGAGCGTAGGTGGAAGAGAGGACCTGAAGGTCACTTCGCCCCAAAATAAAATTTATTTATTCATTCTCCGTCTGTCTGTCTGTCTGTTTCTCTCTCTCTCTCTCTCTCTCTCTCTCTCTCTCTCTCTCTCTCTCTCTCTCTCTCTCTCTCTCTCTCTCTCTCTCTCTCTCTCTCTCTCTCTCTCTCTCTCTCTCTCTCTCTCTCTCTCTCTCTCTCTCTCTCTCTCTCTCTCTCTCTCTCTCTCTCCCTCTCTCTCTTTCCTCTCTATCCCTCTGAGATGTATTGTGAGTGAGTGCACGTGTTTTTATTCTGCTCCTGTTTCTGACGATTAAAACTAAGGACATACTGTGCAGATAAGTATATTGTTTAAATAATGTATGGACTTCATCTAATTACAAATCGTTTTTTTACAAGTACAAGTATTTTTTTAAATTTTACGTTGAGTCTCTACATATTTAAATATTGTTTATATTATTTTTTTGATAAAAAATATTTAAAAAAATCTGTACATATCATGAATGTTTTTAATCGAAAAATTTAATGTAATATATTTTCTCTTAAACAAATTATTCATTGAAATACCTTTGCAAATTAACGTCCATAATATAGCCTACTTTAAAACTGATAAAAATTTTGAATAAAACTTCCTATAAAGATAGTGTATTTAAATACTTTGTCAATCAGAACTTTTGGTTAAATTAATAAATCGTGTTTAAACTTAAACACAAACTGTTAAAGACAAAGTTGTAAAATTGCTTATAGTAATATAATATCGTTTGATATTTTCAAATTTAAAATTACTCGGACGCAACTAAGTGACCCTTAATTAATGAAGAAAGTTGAGGTACTTTAACTAACCAATGTAAACCAAATTATTTCTTCTTTTTTATTGCACCGAAAGTTGTGACATTCTGTATATCGCTATCTCTTTCCCTTTTCGCATGGTTAAGTGGAAGAGGGGATATAATGATCCTAACCTAGCCCATAATAATTACCACCATTAATCCTTCGTTCTCCTGATTTCGCTCTCTTTTACGCACACACTGATACTCTATTTATTTAATTTTCTTTAAATTGCAGTGACGGTTTCATACATTTCAAAAATCAAATTGTGCATTTACTTCCGGTGTTCCGTTAAAGGAGTTTCTTTCGTATCTAAAATTTAATATTATTTGTTCTCTTTAAATACACAAAATTTCATCAAAATCAGTACTAAAATTCAACAGTTTATATGTTGATATTATATTTATTATTAATATTGTTATTCTATTTCGAAATGGAAAATATATTTCATTGATCAAAAAATCAGCAATATTTTCTTTATTGTAAACACAATATGCAATTTTGGTAAAGTTAGGAAAAATGATAAAACAAAGCAAAATGTGTAAAAGTTAAAGTGCAAATAACAAAACTACCACAGACCTCCGTTGTGGATTATCACATATTAGATATCAGCATAGAAAGAGCTAAATAATTCATTTTAACTGTTTTTTTTCTTTCTTATTTTTCGGTTGTTTCATAACCAATTTTGATAAAATATAATATCATCGTGGTTCATATTTTCCGAACTAGAATTGATTAGTTCTCTTTTTTAAAGCGAGATGAGAGGTTTGGTTGACGGGTTGTCGCTTTGTAACAATGAACTATTTATTATTCAACTTACAAAACAAACAAAAAGGAAGATTATTTGAGGAAAGAGTGGGTTTCAATGTTTCTGTTTGATTTACTTATCACATCAACTTTCGGAGTCCAGTGCGACCAGCTTTCTTACTACTTAGCATTTGCTCCAAAACAATTTCCGCACCAATACTTTTTCTATGACCATCCATCAGAGATACCTTCTGGGATTCAGTGAATGCTTCAGAAATGAATTCCAAACACCAGTTGTGATCAGCTACACAAAAGAGTTGCATGTTATCTAGACAAAACAACAAATTGTACTGAACATATTATAGTATAATAACTGTTCTTTTTTTTCAACTAGGTTAATTTGGAATCATTTCTAATTTAGACTCACCACTATTAACCAGCTAGTTTTTTTTTAAATATGAACCAAGGGTCTTCTAAGGAAAAAATTACCTTATAACTAATAATTCTCTATACAGTAAATAAAGCATCCAAACATTTAAAGTAACTCGTATATACTTGGATAATTATTAAGGATATGTATGTCTCAAAATATTCTACAACATATATATTGTGCTGAGTTTAATATTATTCTGTAAATTTATGTTTGCTGCAGCTGAAACTATCGGTGAGTTTTATCACATGAAGAGAGTTGTTTACCTTTAGTTGACAATAGTTTAGACGTAGTTGCTAACTTAGACCTAGGATCTAGTGTTAGTGTAGTTGTTGTTGTCTCTTGGATAGTGTGAGTTGATCCACACTCTGGTGGACATTTGGTGTTTCCCTTTTATATGCAAAATAGTTAATGTCTGATAAACAATGGTAATAATATACACTTTCTGTCATTACATAACAATATTTTGTTTAAGATTATATAAAATTAACAAAGTTTTATCAAAATTATTGTTAGAGCCAAAACAATGTATTTCGTGCTAATTGTTTTTTAAATCCCTAGACATTGCTAAAAATCCCCAAATACCAAATTTTATTAAACATAGCCAACTCTTTTGTACTGTATATTATTCACAGCACAGATTACTGACGCCAGACGGACATATAAACAGTCACAGTCATCATTCACAAAACGTCTTTTTGGACTAAGAACGGATATTGCAACAAAAAACTCGACATGCGTTTATTACCTTATAACTTTCTATATACTAAAAGAATGTAAAAATAGAATGACCACAGTATCCCTAGATTCTACTTAATTATGAGTAATGAAGTGCATGGTAGAATCAATTTTATAGAACAAAAATTAATGTTAATATTTATCATAAGATCAACATGATTTCGAGCTCTATATCAATAAAAACAAGCACGCATCCTTCAGATCTAACTTATAACAAATCACTTTGTGTCATCACAAATACACGTAGTGTATATATTTGTTCATGTTATTTATTGTTTAAAAGGCAAAACGTGTAGTGAATTCATATCCAATAACATACACTACTACTTGAAGATGATTCAATAGGTTCAAAACCACCATCGTAGAAGAAGGAACAAACTATTCCAACATAAGGTAACGGGAAGAAACTATAAAATTATGTTGATGGTCTAGAGCAACCGGATATGCTTGAATAACTATTTGTTATTTCTTCTTTTTCAGTTTATATGATCATATAACGAATTTCACTACACGTGTTTCGGACATTATCGTCCGTCGCCGGGTGATAAACACTTAGTTAAAACATTCAACATAAAATACGAGTATCCACGTAACACTCACCCAAAATGAAACACAGAATATTGTTTAACATTAATGTTAAATGATAAGAAATATTATGTGAAATGATAAGAAACTGTTTGACGCAACCCCCACATTTCGCACTAATAAACAGATTGACTACCATACGTACGTAACCAATGCACAGTATATACTTAAAAGCGCCGGCGCGGAGACATTAATGGTACTTGTATTTTTTGTTGAATGTTTTAATTAAGTGTTTATCACCCGACGATGGACGATAATATCCGAAACACGTGTAGTGAAATTCGTTATATGAACATATAAACTGAAAAAAATAAATAAATAAATTCAAGGATTGCTGGCGGTAAATCACAGATAACAAATACTGATAAACTCTTTTAGAAGAATGTGTACAAATAGGTTCACAGTATAATAATGTAATTATACAGTGGTTATTTAATTAGTCACGATATCTGCATAGATAAATAACAGCCTTATGCATTACATTATTCATAGGTGTAATGGTGTAATTCTTTTCCCCGTACAACAGATAACTTTGCTTTCCTCATTGCGGGCAAGATAAGGTGATATACCAAATTATATAAACCTTTTTTGTATATTTCAGAGATATATTTACAAAATTTAAGACAAAAAATGCATAAAATAAACTCTTACAGGCAGTAATTAATTTTGAAGGAATAGAAGAAGAAAAACGTGCTTCGGATATAGTTGTCATCCAAGAGGAACATAAACAGGGACGCCAGAGGGTTCGAAGTGACCTTTTTTCCCAAATATTTGTTTATCATTACAGAATTTTACATAAAATCGCTTTTATAATATTTGTTTAAAAATATATATTAATACTATATATATAAACCTAAAACACTAAAAAGAAACTGACTTAAATACATAAGTTAGTGTGAATAGATAATACAACTTTATCAGATTAATTTACCAAAAATTACACTTACCATCAAAAAATTATTCAGCCCTTGAGTCAAAAAAAGAATTTAGGTTTCACTCCGTAGAGGTCGTCAAAACATTAAACTTGATAAAAAAACATAAACACTATACACACAAATATATTCACGTATACATTGATTGAAACACTTTCTTATGTGCACACAGTTTCAGGGTCCGCGAAATACTGGCATCACGGTAAGGACAAGGTTATCAGATTAATGGGTTGGTCCTATCAGTTAGTTATATCTCACTGCCGATGCCGTCTCGAATAATGAGTTTGATTGGTTTAATGTTTAATGTTTAATGTTTTGACGACCTCTACGGAGTGAAATACTGAAGATGGAGCTCCGATTCCGAAACGCGTCTTTGTAATAAGACAAATACAAAGTCACATGACGGTACCATAAAGGTAATAAAAATAATTGATTACTCAATATATTATATAAAGTGACTTGGACACCAAACAATGAACATTAAAAATATATATTGGTTAAGAAAATTGGTGCACTTCATTGTTTAAATTGTTACAGTATTTAGCCACAACCAAGTATAAATAAACTTTTTTACCAGATTCTGAAAAGATGGACAAGGTATTTACTGTGCTTTTTCGACTTATCTTTTCATTTTAAACAGATTAATTTCTTAAATTTTTAGATTTGATTTTTAAATATTGGTAACGCCATTCAAAATTTAGAAAATACATCATAACTTTAAATTTCAAAAGCCCTATTACGATTAAATCTATAAAAAATAGGACAGTGCCATACACTTGTTGGTAATATCTTCTTTGGGTCGTTTACTTGAGCATTTAAAACACCTGGTTTTTTTTGTTAAACCCTTCAAGAATATATTTTGTAAACTATCAAAATATGCCAGGAAATGTTGGTAAATAATTTCATAAGAAATACATGGTCGGGGAGGGATCTGAAAAAAATAAAGGCTTTTGTTTGCCTATGTTTGTAAAACTCGCCCTTTTTGTGACTTTGGACAAATAATTTGAACTACCGTTCTACAAATTTTATTATTTTTTAAAATTGCATTCCCGACTTGTTATTATTGACCTAAATTCTTTGTTTTGACTCAAGGGCTGAATAATTTTTTGATGGTAAGTGTAGTTTATATATATATATATATATATATATATATATATATATATATATATATATATATATATATATTTGTTAGGTTTAATTTTAACTGTTTGATTTACTTTATAATAATATTGCTTATGGAAGAAGTTGTCTAGTATGCCTTCCCAACAATTGATGTGCCCAAGAGCTGGTTCTTGATAGATAATAAGACATACTGGAAACTAATTGGTACCTTCAATTTCGCTGTGCATTTTATGTACATATTTAATATTATATATATATATATATATATATATATATATATATATATATATATATATATATATATATAACTCGAATCGTGAAAATAAAAGGAAGACAAAATAAATATAATTATTGTTATATTTATGTATTTTACATACTTACAGGTAAGGAATCTGTAAAGGACCATAGTGCAGTCTCCATTGATCGGAGTGGTAATGACGTCACGAAACCTACCCCTTTGCCACCTCTTTCTCCTCCCTCCGCATTGCTTGAGTTAGCTAGCACCTTCGGCTATTGTTCCTTAACGATTCTCTTTCGAATCTCATGATAAAGAAAACTCAAAGCCTTCAGTCTTAAAGTTCACCTAAACAAAAGCAGTGCTCCTATTCTAATACCAGCAACAGGGTGTTGAGCTATTTTGGTACACGATCATTTACTTGGCGAAATAAATGTGTCTAATGTATCGTTTAGTCTGGACTAGTTGCTAGATACCCTTTGACTTTTACAACTATACATGAAATATGTCAAATAATTTTGAGTGTGTTTTATTATCTTATTATGTAACCCCATTCTCTTCTTGTAGCGATACTCACTGATACATTGAATTCATAATCAAATGGTCGCTCCTAGCAACTTGTGACCTGAATATACTTTTAATTAAAAACATTTTGCTGACTATAGGAAAGAGTATCGATAAAAAAATTGTCTCGATAAAATTAACCTCCTAACCCCCCCCCCATCCCATATTAACCCCGAATTAAATTAAATCGAATGAGAGACTTCATAGCAGAATAATATTTTAAATAAGGAAGGTAGAAAGTACAGAATAATAAAAAATACACTAAAAGTATTAAATTTGTTTTAAAGACCTTTCGGATGCTGTTGGTATTGTAATAACTACCTTATAAAACTGTTTTCACTTTCTCAGATCCACCATTTTGAAACCGACATTACGTTGCCAATGAAAGAGGATCCAGTGAAAAAATCAGTAGACCCGGAAAAAAACGTAATTTTTGTGAGATCTTGTGTTCGAGTTTTTTTTTTAATTTTATTTTTTTCATTTTACTATTTTTAAAATGTTCAATAAATATTTAATATCTTGTCCCCAAAATGTTGCTTAAATATAATAAATATGCCAGTTACCATAAGTTACCATAACAGAAATTTTTCAGAGAAGACAAATTGGCATATTTATTATAATTTAAGCAACATTTTGGGGACAAGATATTAAATTTTATTTTTTTCATTTTACTATTTTTAAAATGTTCAATAAATATTTATTATCTTGTCCCCAAAATGTAGCTTAAATATAATAAATATGCCAATTTGTCTTCTCTGAAAAAATTCTGTTATGGTAACTTAACCTTTCTGATGGCTTCAGTTCCTGGGCGGTGGTTTTAGATGTCTTCTGTGTTTTTGGGTGGCAGTTGATCTATTCGGTGTTGTCTTCACAAGTTCACAACATGGGTCTTCTCCAACAGTATTCATCTGGCCCTTCTCGTCCTATTGATGTTTCTTCTGCTATAATAGATTAATCACTTATAGTTTTGAATATTTTGAAGATTTTGAAGTACTCAGTATTGCAGATATTAGGAGTAATAACTTAAATTCAGATTGTTTAGCTTGCTTTGCTTACACTATTTTAAAAAGAGAAAAAATATCATTGTTGCGACTTCACCCTAGACTACATTTATTTTCGACTTCTTAAGATTAACTAAATTTTTTCTAAATTAGATTTTATGTTAATTATTAACTATTTTTATTTTACGCTGTTTGACGATTCGGCAATTTCTTGGATTCGTAGTCCTAGGTTTTTATTCAAGGCTTTTAGATTCTTGAACAATTTTCCATTATTTATATTATTCGTATCCTTTTGTTCAAATTATTTTTGAAATCATATAAATATTATTTAATATTTCAAATTATTTCATCATTTTCTCATTTAATTGTTAATTATCTTTTTTAACGTTAGCTAAGGGCGTGGCTAATTTCACGCCGTCATAATTCCCCTCCAATTCAAATTTCACCCTTTATAATGTGTTCTTTGAGTCCTTGACATTTTCAACAGCTTTTTCGCTTCTTTTCCATATTGGATCCTCCTCTACTTCGATTTCAATATTGCCGACGTTATTTTCGTCATCTCATTCGTCAATTCCGTAGAAACTTGATTTGAAGTTTGTGCGTTAGCTTTTACCAAACTCGTGCTCACTTAACGGTTTGTCACTGTCCATTCTTAGAATTTTGGTCGAAACTTTCTCCTTTCGTAACTATTGTTATCCCACAGTGATTTACGTTTACATATACTTAATATTTATTGTTCTGCAATAGATATTACAACAACTTTATATTTATTTATTTACTAATCCTAATATAAAATACGATACAATAAAAACAATGTATATAGTAATTGGTTATAAATCTCGTGCCTATTAAGATAGACGTGACAGAAGAAAATCCATATTCCTTTTACAAGTGCAGAATTCCGATCCAAGTCTATAAATGTGTCGTTCGTGATAATATGAAGCTCGATAGAACTGCTGGTAGAAACAGTTTAGAGGTATTTCTTTGTCGCAGTTCTGAAGCTCTTTTCCTCGAGATTTTTAAATTGCTGCATCTCCTGCTACGCTTCAAGCAGTTCATACAACAATCACAGATTCAGAATAGAGTATGTAAATTTACAGATACGATGAAATAGAATTCTATTCAATACATTTTGGCTATAAATTATTCTACACTTTTTATAATATTAAATCTGAAGAGGATGACTTACTGGCACGTATCACTTGTACAAACGAAAATAGCGGAACTTTCTGAAATGTCACAAAAGTTGTTAAGTAAACTGACCTAACATTAAAAATACTAATAAAACACCAATTTTACAATTTAGAGTGTACTTTTGACAGAAAGGCCTAACTACTCAAAAAAGTTAATAAGAAATGCTATAAACAATGTGAAACTCTGAAATGAATGTTGTGTCCTTGGAATAATTTAAAAGAAGTGTTTAGAGTGAAGGTTTATTCTCAAATATTATACAATAAACCCAACACTATTAAATATTTCTTTTTGTTTCGTAAATATTGACATAATTTATATTATTATTTTTGTATTTCGAGGAATTTAATGAATTATAATTTGACAATGGTTTTTACACTTTTGTTCCATTAAACGTTCAAACATTTAAAATAATTACAAACTTGTGAAATATTTATTCATTCATACAAATATCATATATGTTTCTTGAGGTGTTGCGTTTGAATTAAAATCATTAATAGAAAGGAACAGGCTTATGCCAATTACACAAAATTCATCTTATCTTGAGAGTTTATTCGTAATTTCTTACGGTAAATGAATTTTTAAAGGCATTTTTATTTTTTAAGAAACGGATATGGGATATCGGTTTTGTACACTTAAAGTACTACTAAAAATAAAAACAAAGAAAATATTTATCAGGACATTAGTTTCAGTTTTTAAACAATCGAATAAATTTAAATATAGTTTCAAAACCACTTATCAGTAATACTATTCCCTTTGTTATAAGTCTTACGTTACAGTTTTTTTATTTTTAAATAATATTTTAATCGACAATGCCTATAACAATTTTTTTTCTTGATCTGTATAAAATGATGTATGATGGTTTTTTGCACGATAAATTCAGTAATTGTTTATATAATTATATATAAAACAAAACAAAACACCAACAAACAACAAGAACAAAATGTATATATAACAAGAAGAAAATATGTATATATGACAAAACTTTGATAAAAAAATGCAAAATTTAAACACCCAAAATGAATTTTTACTTTTCAAACAACAGATTTGTATATGAAAAAAGTAAATCTTTTTTATACTTTCTATGTAGAGAGTTCAAAAGTAAAAATTAATCCACCGTTACGAAATTTATAGAGATTACTGAATATTAGCTAGACATATTCATCAATACTTCATCAATAAACCATATTACTACTCGAGGACTAAACAACGACGTTAAGAGACCTTAGTGGTAAAATCAACAAGGCTAAACTCTTCAATAAGGACCCCATCCTGGTGGCGAAGTAGACTTCAATACACTCATTTGTTAGACACCACATCGGAATATTTAAAGACAAGATAATATGAGTCTTCATTCATTGTGAAAGTCGATACATTCATTTTAAATTCTAAAGACTAAATTATAGTTGACCTCGGAAGTTTCATGTTACTAGAGGACTCAGAAGTATTATTTCTTTGTTTTAAGCTGGTGACGGTATTGCCGTCATTACAAAAAAATAGAACACATACATTATTTTTATAACATTTTAAATAAACTTTATGAACTCTAAGAGATCAAATAAGAGTTAAAATTGGAGAGTATTCTAATTACCCCTCCAGATTTTCAATCAATTTTGTAGCGAAACGTTACCAACCATTTAATTGGTAGAACCGCATAAAGTCGCACTAATTTATTCAACCGTGAAAACGTTTTCAATTAATGTTGCTAGTACTACTGTGTAGTGGGGGTCAAGTCCTACTGACATTTACAATTCCTATAAATCTACGTTGTACACAGGTATGTGTGGGTTGAGCTTCATAGATATGATCATTAGGTACGAGTTCATTATGTACAGTACTTGGAACGTGCCTAGACAACTAACTGCTCCCACGTAAAAACTTTCATTCCAAGAACATTTGCATTCATTTTATATAATTACATATACATGCTATTTATATTTGTATGCATTTTCAAAGAATGTATTTTGGTTGATAATACAATATAGTAAGTTATTGTTTATAAATATGCTAGTATTCGATCAGCATATTTAAACATTTAATAATAACATTTAATACATTTAATAATACATTTAATAAACATTTAATAATAAAGTGTTTAGTGTTTGCTGATAGGTTCCTTGATGGATTAGTTATATTTGGAGTTTAAGGGACTTTTAAGAAATAGCCTTGGCACCGTGACCAGTGTCCTACTGTGCGACTGACTATATGCTACTCATTCTAACTTACCAGATTTGTTCCCCTACGAGTTAAGTAATCCACTAACTAGTTCTTCCAACGATAGTTGCCAAAGTGCCGGAAAGTTCGTTAATTAGCCTGACTATTTGTGTATATATATATATATATATATATATATATATGTATATGGATACTTTTTTATACAAGTCCCGTCTAAATTCTCCTGTATACAGTCTTTTATGGTGTTAATCTTGACCTGAAAAAACGTGGCATATTATCCCACAGTATAAACATTGGTTACAAACGAACATACAATATAAGCCCCAAAGGCTTAGTGTAAACCCTGACCAAAACGAAAGCGGAAAACTCTTCATGTATAAATGCAATAGAGGGAACAAGCTACAAGGTATCGATTATCCTTGAGGACACAGGCTTGAGTAAAGAAAAGCTTTAACGCAGCGTTTAAAGAGGTGCTCAACAGTTGTTTTGTTCTCTTCGTTTTACGGCCGGGCTGTTTTTGCTTTATCGCATACACGTCAAATGAAGAAAGTATTGAGGTCTGTCAAACAAATATAATCAAGGAAATACGCTTTTCAAGGAATATAGAAAAGTAGTCTTTTTGAGTGGTGTTTGTCGTTCGAATGTTGCCGGTACAGTAGAAATTGATATAATTAATTGTTTTGATAAAATTTTGGTGGTTATATTTTGTTTTGTATAGTATCCACTTTTGTATTATGTGTTAAAAACATATTTTTTAAACTGGTGGGGAAATGTCGAAGGTTAGTTTTTTGTTTCTTTTGGCTTTGGTTTGACTTTCAGATAATATAAATTACTGTTAAAGGATACTTTATTTGATCGGTATCGTGTATCTTGGAGGTTTTGTTGAATATATTTTATTATGTTATATTTATTCATAAATATAATTCGTTTATGATGAGCATATTTGATTAGGGTAATTTAGTGTTTATGAAACTTGTATTTGATCGATATATTGTATCTTGGAGGTATTGTTGAAACCAATAAATACATTTTGTTTATGATGAGCATATTTGATTAGGGTAATTTAGTGTTTATCAATTTTGTATTTGATCGATATATTGTATCTTGGAGGTATTGTTGAAAACAATAAATATATTTTGTTTAAGAGAAGCATATTTGATTAGGGTAATTTAGTGTTTATGAATCTTGTATTTCACCGATATCGTGTATCTTGGAGGTTTTGTTGAAATAAATAAATACATTTTGTGTATGAGGAGCATATTTGATTTAGGTTGCTATACGAATGATTTAGAACATATATATTTGCCAGCTGCGTAGTAAGTAACGTCATTTTTATAAAACAATTTCTAAGTATATGATTCTTTATGTTTCCTTAAGATTACGTTTAGACCACGTAGGAATGATATCTATCTGTCCAACTGTGGCATTTATGTCACTTACTATCATAGGGAAGAATAGTCTTAGAAATAATAGATGCTAAACAGAATATTGAAACTGTAGACCATATTGTAGTAAAGCTTTTGAGGTGAAAATATGGATAGTTAAAAGTGTTTGTCTTGTATCAAAGTCATAATGTCCCACTGAATTATTGGTTTTTTTAATCAAAATCATTTTATAGGCTGTGAAATAAAATAGAAGTAGCCATAAATTTTTTAAAAACGTACTTTTGTCTTCCACTTTGTTATACAAATTATAAATTTCCTTTCCTCCACTCCCCCCCTCCTAATTGGATTTTTACTTCAATTGTTCCTACTTATTCTTCTAACCATCTCAAAAATTTCAATAAACACAAATTTTTTAACACTGAGAGTTTTCCTTAGGAACTGGAAGTTTATTTATTCTCAACAATAAAAATAAAGACATCCCAGTTTAAGTACTTTAGAATAAAAGTGGACGTAAACATTCTTTTGACCGCAGAAAATGTCATTTGAAAAAAAGCGAACTTCGTAACCGAGTTGTTATTAAGTTATCTTCATTTAGACGTGCCGACGGAGAAGACGTTGGTAGAATTGAAATTAGAAACTCTGTTTGATTGTCATTCGTTTCGTGTCTAGGATAGTTGTGTTATGGATAAACTTTCATTTCATAAACTTGTGTACTGAATAACTTGTTTTTATTTGTTTATTAATACTTATTTTTCATTTCATTTTATTTATTATTTTTTGTTATTTCTACAGCTTACAAAATGTTGCTTATATCCTCTAATGAGAGATATGTTCGTTTGGATACTTCTTTCCAGGGGTAAAATTAAAATTAACTAGTTATATGTTGCACAATATTTAACTAGAGATAATATATGAACCTAATTTAAATTAAATTTGTTTTATCACATGTGAGTAAAACCTAAGGTAAATTTCTGGAACGACCTACTATCTGTTTTTAACATGTTTGCACAATATAAAGATTTAAAAAGTATTTCGATTTTTCTTCGTATTGTTTAATTGGCCATTGTGTTATGGGAATATGTGTCACAGTCATTTAGTAAACTTCTTCCTTTTTACCTGTCTTCTCTGAACAAGAGATATTTTGGTCAAAATACAAAGAAGGTCACTTGTCACCCTTATATGCGCAATTTACATAAAAGTAGGCCTACGTGTACTTCAATGAAAATGTTGTAATCATTATACATACCACAACTATAGAACTGTTTGCAACTATTAAAAAAAATATGTTACAACAACATTAAAATTTAAAACTGTTATTTATTAATTTATATTTAGCTAGTTTTGTGATAATGGTTAAAAATGTTTAAATTTTTACTTTTTTTATATACTAACAATTTCAGAGCAGTTTACTTTTAAGTTGATTCTTGTATATTATTCTCACTAAACACCGATTTAAGGACCGTAGTTGTGTTCTCTATTGCTTCTAATTTCATTATTGCATCAAACTTAATTCTTATAACAAAAGTATTATCCTTAATATATATGGAAGTAGAAACAAGATGTGTACAAAAATCAATTAATTCCTTCTTTCTGGAATGAGCATAGATGATGAAAAAATTTCGTGGAGTTATTATTATTTATTTTTATATCCTCATATATAAACTGTTGTATATAGCAGTGCTTGTACAGAAATTAAAAATTAACTGTGACTAGAGTTAAAAATTTACAAACTTTTATAAAAACAACAGCCGAGTTTCAAAATGTATAAAATATGAACAGGTTTACGCCATTGAAAAATATAATAATTTTCAAAATATTAATTAAATTGTACTTATATTGCGACCTCTCTATAAGATAGATACAAGCATATTATAACTTTGGAGATGTTATATTTTATTTTATTTTAAATTTACTAATTTATTTTAAACAAAAGCCACACGTTGGTGAGCCAAATATAACTTTGTAGATGTTATCTTAATTTTTTAATCTACTTTTTTATTTATTTATTTTGAATATTTTGAATAATAATTATTATTAGATATTAATAATTCAATATTATTTTAATTACCTGCTATATGTTTAGTTGTTCCTAAACTTGCAAAATGTGGAAATATAAATAACACACCTGACACAACGTATTACTTAAAAAACAAACCTTAATTTATTTAAGCAACATGTCAAAGAATCATAAAAACGTACATCTATTCCATTAGTGTCTAAAATTTCTTCATTCATTCCACAAGCATTCCTTAATGTTATGTAATATACAAATTTATCTTAACTAATTGTCTTTCCTTATGCTAGACTTTATTACTAAAAAAAACATCAAGTTTCCACAATTGGCGTTAATTTTTAATGAAATTAATCTGTAATTTGAATTACTTTTATTTTTTTTATACACAAACAATTATTTCCTTTATAAAATTAAACTTTATTATAATCTTTATTCAATTTGTTAGTTATTAATTTATTTAATTAATTCTCTTATCTCTTTTTGGGGTCGTTAGGTTCTTTTATGGCTCAATTAAAGTGAATTATTTTAGAAAAATGAATTTATAATTTTAAAGTGAACAAGAATTTTAAAATTGTACTTATCGTTGGTACTGCTTTCCAATTTTGATCGACGAGACACTTTCCACACACAACACAACGATGGCTTTAAATTTGATTTAGATATATAAAAAAACAAAACACTCCACACACTATCTCCAACCACTTAATCCTGGAATTCGGACTGATGATCCTCCTCAAATCTCCACTGGCGATGAATTAGTTCTTCCGACTCTTCTCTCGAACAATTCTTCCAAAATATTTTAATCTGCTCCAAAATCTCAACAAACTTTTGACTAAAAACTACTAACTCTCTTTTCAACTTTGATTCAACTAATTAATTTTCTCGACGTATTGACACAGAGAACCCTAGTCTCGTGGTCAATCTAACTCCCTTTTTCTGTCCCACAGAATGCTCTCTGTCCCTAAGACCTCCTCTCACCACTCCAGATTTTAGACTCCTCTTCAAATTTTCGACGCCAAAAACCTCTCCCTTCTTCCCAAACTTTCCTTCGCTTTCACCCCTCCGATTCGCTCGCTGAATTCTCGATTTCTCCCCAGATGTTGTTCTTTTTTCCTAGTGGCTGTATTTTTTTAAATTCGTTAGCTTTCACCATGTGGCTGTTTTCCGATTGGCCGACCTAATTCCTTTTGTCGGTTTCTCATGTTTTTTAGAAGTACCGTTATGCTTCTAGCGTGTACCATCAGGTCTCTCACCCTGTAGATTTCTCTTTTTTTTTATACATCCAGCTGCGTGACATAAAATCTCCCTTTAGATACCGTTACAAATTGTTTAACGTTAGCACGTGTATACTACAAGGTTAGCGAAAACGGCTTCTTTTCTCTTTGCACGCTTTCTCTCCTAATTTGTTGTGCACAGATGTCCTTTTGATTATATTTTTTGTTAAAATAATATTTTCTGTTACCAGATGATACTAGTTGTTCATTATTTTTCTATTATTTAATTTAGTTTCTCCCTTATATCATAAATTACATGTAATTACTCATTTTTTTATAGAGATCGTTGTTATCCTTTATTTTATTATTTATTTGATAACGCGATATCGTTATAGTGTCCCCAGATTAAATTAATTTCCTGGTTTGGCTAAGAAATAAATTTAATCTTTGCCCGTGGAATTGTAAAACTATTTGTCCCAAAACCTTTTCCTACAATGCCATTGTTAATTGTGGTAAACCTCAGTGTTTGACAATGGATCCCTTCTCCATTGTTCTCTTGTGGTAGGTTGTTGACCATTTGTTTTGGGTCATGTCTGCTTCCCCTTTGTTTATTTACAACGTCCTAACCTAGATTTCTTTATTTGTTTACCCTTACATGTGTTATTTCTAATCTTATTTCCTAGTGATGATATGCTTTTAATAATCTACAATTAAACGTACCCCTAATCTTATCCTTATGTAAATATCCTAATTTATATGTAGTATTTCCTAATTTTTCTCTAATTAAGTAAGGTCCTTCATATAATTAGTCCGACCGTTAGGCATCTGTTCCTTGACAACCCTCTTGTCTTGGCTGCCCGGGTCATTGCTCGTACTAGGTTTGTTTACGTTTTCCCTTTCGTTAAAAGGTCTACGCCCCTCTTCTCGCCATGTGGTTTGCCTGTCATATGGTCGTCTACCCCAGTTATCTTGCCTACTATTGTAGTTATAATTTCCCTTTTCCTGGTAATTCCTTCTGTTTACTTCCGTTCCAACACTCTCATTAAATTGCTCTATTCTAGCATGCTCAAATTCCATCAATAACTTTATGAAATCTGTTTTCCTTTTTATTCCTCGCGTAATTATCGCAATGAGCACATTCGGGTGGAAATGCTTCCCCGCTTTGTATACTAATTGATCCTCCGTTAATGGTGGATTTAATTCCGAACATTGCAACATCAATGTCTCTACGTATGCGATCGCTTCTTCCCCCATTCTACCTCTGAATTTTCCAAATTCCAACTGATCCCTAATCTTGGCCTGGATTATTTCGTTGAAATATTTTTCCTTAAATAATTCTTCGAATTGTTCGAAATTTTGCACGCTTCCCCTATGCAAACGCCACCAGATATACGCGTCGTCCTTCAGGTACCGGTCGATCCAGTTCATATTGTTCCCTACCATATTCTCACTAATCTCCTTCATTACGTTTACGAATTGCATAGGAAACCGCTCCCTTCCTGAGAAACTTATGTTCCTTATTTCCGGCTCTTGTATATATCCCTCTCCGTTGTTTTTAACCGCTCTTAACCTTCTATCAAGCTCTATTAATTTCTTCGCGACCTCATCCGTCTTTTTCGCGTTTTCTTCCAGTTTAGCAGTATTAACGTCATTAAATTTGACACAGTTCTCCCGTATTTCTCCGTCTTTTTGCGCGAGTTCCTGTAGCCTAGCGTCGACAATGATTCCGTGGTCCTCGATCTCTCGCACGCGAATCTCGGTTTCCGCACGATAATCCTGGATTCGGTTGCCGAATTCTTCTCCCGTTTTCTTGACTTGTCCCTCGAAATTCGTCCGGATTTCCGCTACTGTTTCCTCTACCGTTCGGACTCGATTTTCTACGCCGTCGCATCGTTCTTCTAATTTTTTGTTAATCCTATTCTCTACCTCGTTGATACTATTTTTTATCTCCCCACGAATCGTTCCTAACATCTCCTCCTGTCTTTTCGCGATCTTCTCAATATTGTTCTCGATTAATTCAAAATTTTTTCGAGTTTCTCCCGCTAACTTCTCGGCTTTTTCCTCCGCTAACTTAGCTAACTTCTCGGCTTTTTCCTCCGCTAACTTAGCTAACTTACGATTCTCCTCTGTAGCTTTTTCGGCTAACTTACGATTCTACTCGGCCATTTGTCTTATCATTTCCTGCAATCCCGCCATACCGTCTCCTCCTACCTGTCCTACCGCTGTTTCTACCCTTGGATTCCTATCGCTGGTCCCCGCCCGGAATTCTACATTACCCTCAATTTCTAACCCTCTAATTTGTTCTACTTCCCCAATTTGATTCCCCTCTTCGCTGAAATTTAAGCTTTCGCTCCCTAGCCCCATCTGGTTATAAATTTCACTTTCATTGGCCATATTTGAATCTAATACTCTTTTCCTACTTCTCGTCAACATATATCTCTATCTAATTCTCTTATTCTAACACAATACACAATATATAATATATCCTACAACAATGTCTATGTCCTTATTCTACAATTTCTATGTTTAACAATTAAAACTTCACTTTTAATTGAGCCCTGCCGTTGAGCGCCAAATATAACTTTGGAGATGTTATATTTTATTTTATTTTAAATTTACTAATTTATTTTAAACAAAAGCCACACGTTGGTGAGCCAAATATAACTTTGTAGATGTTATCTTAATTTTTTAATCTACTTTTTTATTTATTTATTTTGAATATTTTGAATAATAATTATTATTAGATATTAATAATTCAATATTATTTTAATTACCTGCTATATGTTTAGTTGTTCCTAAACTTGCAAAATGTGGAAATATAAATAACACACCTGACACAACGTATTACTTAAAAAACAAACCTTAATTTATTTAAGCAACATGTCAAAGAATCATAAAAACGTACATCTATTCCATTAGTGTCTAAAATTTCTTCATTCATTCCACAAGCATTCCTTAATGTTATGTAATATACAAATTTATCTTAACTAATTGTCTTTCCTTATGCTAGACTTTATTACTAAAAAAAACATCAAGTTTCCACAATTGGCGTTAATTTTTAATGAAATTAATCTGTAATTTGAATTACTTTTATTTTTTTTATACACAAACAATTATTTCCTTTATAAAATTAAACTTTATTATAATCTTTATTCAATTTGTTAGTTATTAATTTATTTAATTAATTCTCTTATCTCTTTTTGGGGTCGTTAGGTTCTTTTATGGCTCAATTAAAGTGAATTATTTTAGAAAAATGAATTTATAATTTTAAAGTGAACAAGAATTTTAAAATTGTACTTATCGTTGGTACTGCTTTCCAATTTTGATCGACGAGACACTTTCCACACACAACACAACGATGGCTTTAAATTTGATTTAGATATATAAAAAAACAAAACACTCCACACACTATCTCCAACCACTTAATCCTGGAATTCGGACTGATGATCCTCCTCAAATCTCCACTGGCGTTGAATTAGTTCTTCCGACTCTTCTCTCGAACAATTCTTCCAAAATATTTTAATCTGCTCCAAAATCTCAACAAACTTTTGACTAAAAACTACTAACTCTCTTTTCAACTTTGATTCAACTAATTAATTTTCTCGACGTATTGACACAGAGAACCCTAGTCTCGTGGTCAATCTAACTCCCTTTTTCTGTCCCACAGAATGCTCTCTGTCCCTAAGACCTCCTCTCACCACTCCAGATTTTAGACTCCTCTTCAAATTTTCGACGCCAAAAACCTCTCCCTTCTTCCCAAACTTTCCTTCGCTTTCACCCCTCCGATTCGCTCGCTGAATTCTCGATTTCTCCCCAGATGTTGTTCTTTTTTCCTAGTGGCTGTATTTTTTTAAATTCGTTAGCTTTCACCATGTGGCTGTTTTCCGATTGGCCGACCTAATTCCTTTTGTCGGTTTCTCATGTTTTTTAGAAGTACCGTTATGCTTCTAGCGTGTCCCATCAGGTCTCTCACCCTGTAGATTTCTCTTTTTTTATATACATCCAGCTGCGTGACATAAAATCTCCCTTTAGATACCGTTACAAATTGTTTAACGTTAGCACGTGTATACTACAAGGTTAGCGAAAACGGCTTCTTTTCTCTTTGCACGCTTTCTCTCCTAATTTGTTGTGCACAGATGTCCTTTTGATTATATTTTTTGTTAAAATAATATTTTCTGTTACCAGATGATACTAGTTGTTCATTATTTTTCTATTATTTAATTTAGTTTCTCCCTTATATCATAAATTACATGTAATTACTCATTTTTTTATAGAGATCGTTGTTATCCTTTATTTTATTATTTATTTGATAACGCGATATCGTTATAATATATTTTTGAACAAGTCCATATACATACGTTTGGTTGTAGGTTTTACCATTTCGATACTTTAATTATTTCTTTATATTCATTTTAAATAAATGAGATTAGATACAAAGTCCAATATTATCTCGAGTTCTGAGCAAGAAAATATAAAAACCATTAAAAAAAAATATGAAATCTAATTTTTCAATAAAATTAATTCATTTGAATATAATGCCCTCCCGTGTACAACATTCCCTAGTGGCGAGTTCTCAATTAGTATTTAAGCCTTGTTTTCTGAACGAGATAAATTTAGACTGTACTATCTCCATAATTAAACGACATGGTCTATCTAAATATTTAAAAGTTATAGTTATTCTTTATCAAATACTTTTAAGTTTGTTAGTATTTGATCTTACCGTACCATCCAATGGTCAATGATTTTTATTTATCGTTACAGTTAAAAATTATACAGTTATTATACTCTTAGAATAATTTTATTCGACCGAATAATCTCTGAAATTTTTAAAAATCGTGAAAACTAAATCAAGATTTGAAAAAACGTTAAAAACATCCGTCTGCATGTTTAGAATTTTGAACACAAAATAACTAACAAATGAAATATCTGCTCTAAATTTGAGTTGTAGTAAACATTTTCAAAGACAAGTAGACCACATTTAAAACAGGGTTGTTGTGACTGTAATTAGTATTAAATATTTTTACGATGTTTTATAAAATTATAAATCTGTAACTAAAAGAACCTAAATCTGATAACAACTATGAAATAACAAGGTTTAAATTATAAAATAAATATATATTTTGAGTTCGAGTTGGGGAAAAACTTGTCAAAGTAGCACTTTTTTGACTTTTATTTGACTTTTATACCTAATTTGATTACATCCGGGGTGGATATGTATGTATATGTACTTGTGTGGATGTATGTATTATGTGTGTATGTGAGTGAGTGAGAAAGTAGGTCTCGGTCTGTATGAATATGTGTGTATAAATGTATATGTGTATGAGTTGTATCTGTACGTATATGTGTATATGTATATAGTTATATGTGAGTTTGTATATGTTTATGTATATGTGTGTACATATCGACAAATACACTATGAATAATCATAGTGTATTTGTAGATATGTATGTATGTATGTGTAAGTATTAAATGTAATATTCTTTCTCATATTTTCGCCACATGCTATGATAAAACTATTTTTATGGTCCTGTCTGTACGGTATGAAAAGCCACAATTTAATTATACAAACGTATTCTTTTATTTTGTTTGGTTTGTGGATAACGAAAGTTTTCTTTCGTTGTTTTTAAAAAATAAATTAAATATTTAAATTAAGACCGCCACGAAAACCTCTAAGCTAAAAACAAAACAAAATCTCACATCATAGTTTTGAGGTCTTCTGATTCAAAAACGTTATATTTGGAATGTTTTCTGTTTTTCGTATGTTCAGTGAGCAACGTCCTAAACGCTTTGACCGATTTTAATATAAAGCTAAAAAACTGTGGGACATAATACTTACTTTCTCAAAATTTATTTTATTTTGAAAACGAAACAACAAACGAAATAACAAATAATCAATATTATTTTGTTAACAGGTTGGCATATGGATAGTGTATTAATGTCTTTTACTCCTGACATATGACGTAAAGAGTTCTTATTTGAATTTCACCAGAGAATTCAGAATTATGCATACATTTTCTGTGTTCTGCTAATCAAATAAATTCCTACTTGTTTAAGAAAGACAAACATGAGGATATAAATAAAGTCCTAACAATCATCATGTAAGTTTACTCTTAGTAAACTTAAAGTAAACACAGTCAGCTGTAACTTAAATAATTGAGGTAATTCAAAATGTACACAGCTACCTTGTGCTGACGTAAAAGGAAACATTTTGTCAATTTTGATTTGTAAAATTAAAAACAAATTTTTAGCAATTGTTTACTAAACTGAGCTGTATATGTGAAATGATGGAATCGCTAAATTTTTTAATTTCCTTGCTCTAATGCATACTTGTAGGCTTAATAAGATAAGGGTAGAAACATCTTTTTATTGATTCTTAACTTACAGATAGATATCCCGTCTTTAAAATGTTCTTAAAATCGTGTAGGCCGTCTATAATAGTGATATTGTAAAAAATAAAATAAATAAATAAATAAAACACCAACAACAACAACAACAACAACAACAACAACAACAACAACAACAACAACAACAAAACTTATAATTACGTGTGTACTTAGACGTTTCCGCCATGTCATTACTGAATGGAAAGACATGATTTTTCTTTAAATACCGTACATTTCAAATCACACAAAATATTTATACTGACAGGGTATTAACAAATTTGGGATTAGTGAATCTTGAAGACACTTTACCATAAAAAAAAAAAAAACTGGTGACTCCTTAATGTCAAACTAGTTACAAACAATTAATGTAAGCCTATAACGACAATTTAATATTTCTTACATAATTTATACTATTTCTATATTTAACAAATGTATATTTTTTTTTCTGAATCGGAATGTCTGATGCGGAAAGTAAGGTTCGGGTAAAGGTGATGTAACGATCGTTATGAGGTGCTCTCCCTCATTAAAGTCTCTTACAAGAGTCGCTACAAGGGAGTGACACGTTGTTAAGCGGTAGTCACGTCTTCTATTGAATTCAACTCCAATTTAACAGACATAACTTAGTTCATAGTTGTAAAAATTAATAATAACTTATAATATTATTATTATATTATATTTGCTAAGTTTATTATGTATATTTTTCATAGTGTACAAACAATTTAATATGGTAATTTAAATTTAATTAACAGAATCTATTACCTAGAAAAACGTATTAAAATATTTCTGTCTTTTAGACAATCTGGTGTACATCAGATATAAGTAATGAAAATTATAGTTCGCCGTGTCATAGATGACGGAGATAAACTGTTAAATAAAAATCGGTTTGCGGGAATACTGAAAAATGAATGTTCTTTGAATTTCTTGTTTTTTCCACGACTGAGTTCGTTGATACTATTCACCACATTACTTTTGGCAAAATAAATTATAAAAATAAAACGAGATTTTTTAAATATTATTTTCATGAAACTCGGTTAAATCTAAGAGACAAAAGATACAAAACTTTTAATAATAAAAAATACAAACTCGGATATTGGATAATATTTTTTGGAATACCCTATTATAAAATCTATCACCAATTAATTTCTAAACTGATCTAATGTAACACGTTTTATGATCTACTGAATTCAACATATATTTTCGACATACTCTTGCGGTCACTTGATTTCCGTCGTCATTGTCTGCGTTTTAAAAAATTAAAACGCCTACAAAACACCCACACCAGTTATAATTTAGAAACATCTAAAAGCAGCTTTAATCGCTGTTTTTTTATTTATTTATTTTTTAAAAATTTTTTATTTCATTTTTATTCTAAATAACATTTTATTTATGAACCAACTTAATTTTCAATTTAAATTTAAAATTGGTAAAATTATGTTTTTAAAATTAATTTTAATAAAAAGATAGAATAAAACCTTACTAGATAACGTATAGGAAATACCATCTTCTGAAAATGAAATCAGCATTTTCTATGTTAAAAGCTGTCAAAGGAATAGACGGACAGAGAGAGAGGCGTGACTTTGGAAGAACTGGTTTACGGATTAGAGAAGCATGGCGGCAGAGAAGTAATATAAATTCTACTTCCACTGCTACAAACACAAAACAACGAGCGACGTTTATATTTTTTTAAAATGCGTCAAATTAAAAGTAATAAAATAAATTATAATAAACAGTTACAATATTGTCCTTTAAATTTTAAATGATTTACCATATGTTTCGGCTAAATATGGAGTAAAATGTCAAAAAATCTTAATATAATGCTTTTATGCAGCAAAAAAGGACTATACCTCAAGAACTGTTAAACGGATTTCAACATTTTTTTCTTTCACAGTTATCATTTAAATCATATATGTCACTCAAAAAATATATATGTTGTTAACACAAATTTAAAGAAAATGAGTAAACAATCTCAAAAATTATTGCAATAGTTACTTGAATGGTATTTAAAGTAGTAATTTGTGTACGCGCTATGATTATTCAGGAAAAAGTTAAACACTAGCGTTTATTTGTGTATTCGTGTGTCTGTCATGGCTTCGAATACTGAAATGCAATTTACTAAAATACAAGCAAAGAAAAGTTAATTTGTAAAGCCTTGAAAACTCCCTTTCATTTCGCGATTTGTAGCTTACAATTTTCTGCAACTCGCCAGTAAAGAGATATATTAGGGAAAGTATTATTAAATTGTAAATTTTAGCAAATATTCAGCATTTATCGGGATAATTACACGGGACTAAAGGGCCCCATACACGGTCAATATTATTGTGTAATATATCACGCATGGTTATTGAAGGAGCGACCATATACAGTTCACTTAATTTGCGCAAACCCACGGTTGAGTAGTCGTGAATGTTTGTTTGAGTGACAAGGCAGTATGTTTTAAAACCCTTTAAATTATCATGTGTGATTGCTAACGAAGCCGAAGAGGTAGAAGCGGATATGGATGAAGGAGTGGTTGAAAAAAAGGAGTGAATTTACTCATGAAAGACTGCTGAATGAGCTTCGAACAAGTGTGCCAAATGACTTTAAGAACATTGTCAAATTAGAAGCAGAATCGTTTGATGAGTTATTACGATTGGTTGAACCTCATATTAAAAAAGTCGATACTACTATGAGAGATGCTATTTCCGTGTGTCAACGTTTGTCCATAATTTTACGCTATCTTGCTACAAGAAACTCTTTTGAAGACCTCAAATTTACAAGTGCTATTTCTCCACAAGCGATTGGGAGAATTGTAGTTGAAACCTGTAATGCTCTAATACACTGCTTGAAGGATTATATATACAGGTAAAGATAAATAGATATGTATTGTTTAAACGGAACTTTTATTTACTTAAGTTAAATCAGTTTTTGTTAACATTTTGCTTCAAATAAAAACCGAACATATTTGTTTATAAAAAAACTATCTACTAAAAGTAAAACATTTTTATTTGCGGGCAATAATTGTCAAAGTTATACAAGGATTGGAAGTTGGCAAGGTAGGTTGAAGCACTGTGAGTTCACCTAGGTGACTGCTGGTCTGAGAAATATTGCATTGTGGAATGGTGAGGGACCTGTTGTACTGGTTGTAAATGGTGGTTATTTGCAGTTGTTTGTTGATCATAATAGGATATGGGACTAGCAACTGAACCAGCAAACGGAGTAGATGTACGGCTCATTGGTACATTAATTTGTACAGAATATCTGCTCAAGGTACCCATCTGTCCCTCAAACAACATATCATTTATGGCCTTTTTAGCAAACAGTTGCTGCTAAGAGTCCATAGCTATCTTCTCATATCATCTGGGGGTGTCTCCAGAAGTTTACGGGCTTTCGCCAATAACTCTTCGTTTGCATTAAACTTAGGCTTTTTGAAGGGTCCAGGTTTTGAAGCTGCAACTTCATGCTGAAAAAGAAGAGAAAAAACTGTACCACGACTGAAAATTGAAAAAAAAAAATCAATTAATTTACTTTCTATGCAGCACTCATAAGTCAACATTATTTGTATTTATAGAAATCTCCGGACCTAAAGAGAAATTACATTGTCTTTCATTTGGGGTTTTTTTTACACATACCCGAAATGTGAAGAGGATTGGAAATTAACAGCACAAGAGTTCAATAAACGGTGGAATTTTCTAAACTGCGTCGATGCTGTCGATGGTAAAGACATAGCGATTCGTAAACCACCTGGGTGTGGATCGCAGTAATACAAATATAAACTTTTTTTTTTAGGGTCATGTTGCTTGCAGTAGTTAAGCATTGCAAATTACGAGTTTAGCATGATAGATGTAGGGATAAACGGACGGTTATCTGACGGAGGAGTCTTGGGAAACTGATTTTGGAAAGGCTTTGTCTAATAAAAGGCTGAACTTACCACAACCTGCCATTTTGCCAAACAGTTATTAAATAAATACCATTTGTTTTCGTTGGAGACCAAGCCTTTGCACTAACCGGAAATTTCATGAAACCATTCAGCCAAACCGGCTTGATTCCAGATGAAGCAGTATTCAACTATCGACTATCCCGTGCTAGGCGTATAGTTGAAAACGCGTTCGGGAATTTGGCCAGTCGAATTGGAGTTTTTCAAAGACCAATAATGGTAAATATTGAAAGGTAAGCAAAATCGTATTAGAGTGTTGCTATTTACATAACTATCTAAGACAAAAATCTGAAATTTGTTACATTTGTAGAGGCAATGTTGATACAGAGATCCTAGAATCAGGCCAAATTGTCGACGGGTCCTGGAGGGACGTCGTTCAACTAGTGCCACTACAACGTATCCGTGGCCGGAATACATCGAACTATGCCAAATCTGTACGAGATGCCTATTGTGACTACTTCAATAATGAAGATGAGGTTTCTTGGCAATATAACTTCATATGAAACACATATTTACGCAGTGGTTTCATATCTATTAGGCTTAAAATAAAGGGCATTATAGCGAGTAACTGTAATTAAGGACAAAGTAGCAATTATTAAAGAGTTTGTAATTGTATACTTTCATAATACAGTTTGAAAATTAAAAAATAACACTTACAAGATATGTGTTTATTTCAGTCTCTTCTCTCTCTTCGTCTACTAACATGGTATTAACAGACTCTGTAGGCTCTTCTAAATCACTCAAGAATTTCATTTCTTCAAAATACCACAATGTAGGCTCAACAACTTCACTACTTCTTTCATCTCACCTCTTTTAGAAAATTAGTTCGAAGAGAATTTTTTTTTTACCAATGCCTTCCTGTCAGCATCTGGATATCTTTCATTGTACTTCTGCAGTAGTTCGTCGTACTGCTCGTTCTTCTTTATTCTGCTGCTGTAGTCCTTGGACTTATGATCCCACAGAGACTGAAACGAACGGTACACTTCTATTACTTCCAATAAAAACTTCCTTTCATCAACACTCATCATGTTTACTAACAATTATACTTCACACAGTACAGTAAAACGTTACACAATACAGGGTGTTTCAAAAAGGACTTTACAACTTTGAAAATTCATATAAAATTATTCCAAAAAGGAACGGAGCTCGTTTTAGTGTTGTTTTAAAGGGAAACACATCACGTTTTGACTCGCGTAGTCCGCTAGTGCCTAATCGCGCCGCACAAGCGCTAGCACAGTTACGTTAGATGGATGCCTTCACTGGACCCGAGCGTGCTAGCTGTGTGTTTTGGTTTGAAGAATCGAAGTCGGCGACAACAGTTCAGCGTAATTTTCGTACCAAGTACGCTAAATATCATCCTAGTAGGCCTACAATTTATGAGTCGCATAAATGTTTTGTAGAAAGATGGTGCTCAGTGAAACATTAGAAAACCTCAAGTCGTCCAAGCACATCTGACGAAGTCGTTGAGCAAGTCAGACAAAGTTTTGTCAGCAGCCCTACGAATACGACCCGGCGTGCATCTCGTGAGTTGCAAGTCCCGCATACGACAGTTTGGCGTGTGTTGAGATAACGTTTGCATTTGAAACCGTACCGATATTCGCTTTTCAAGCAATTAAAGACACTGATATGATTTCCCGAAAGAACTTCTGTGTGGATATGTTAAATCGAGTGGACGATGATGAACATTTCTTGGACAACATAATCTTTTCTGACGAGTCAACTTTCACTTAAGTGGCAAGGTTAACACAGTAACTGTAGGATTTGGGGCAGTGAAAATCCACATGAAACATGCAACATGTTCGTGATAGCCCTAAAGTGAACGTTTTTTGTGCGTTGAGAAAGAGGAAAATGTACGGCCCTTTCCAAGAGAGAACCATCAAGGGGATAGTGTACCTTGATATGTTGCAACATTTTTGATACCACTAATCGATGAGGATGACCGAGAACGAAATGTTTACTTCATGCAAAATGGCGCACCACCACACTATCTGACTGACGTCCGGGATTTTCTCAATGACCGCTTTCCAGGTCAATAGATTAGCCGTGCTGCGCCAATTGCATGCCTCCCGTTCCCCCGACCTGACACCGCTAAACTTTTTCTTCTGGGGTTTCATAAAAGATGTGGTGTACGTACCTCATTTGCCGGCCACTCTACCTGAACTTAGAACAAGAATTTACACTGCCGCTGAGCGCGTTACACCTGAAATTCTAGTGCGAGTCTGGGAAGAAATCGACTACCGATGGGATGTCTGCAGGATAACCAACGGAAGCCACATAGAAAATCTTTAGTTTAAGGTTAAAAAAACTTGAAGTGTTTTCCTTTAAAACAACAACAAAACCAGCTCTGTACCTTGTTTCATTAAATTTATATGAATTTTCAAAGTCCTTTTTGAAACACCTTGTATAAAGAAGCAACACAATTATTAACATAATTTAAAACAACACTAGCATGAGCAGATGGGCAGAGAACTGGCAGACTGACAGCATATTGCGCAATACTACCCATACACGATACAATATTTTGAAGATTGTGCAATATATTTCTAAACTTTTTGAATTCATTCAATATATTGCGCAATCTGTTTTCCTCCTTTAATCTAGCCCATACACGTTAAATATTATTGTATAATATTAAATATTGCACAATAATATTGACCGTGTATGGGGCCCATAATAGAGTAAACATATTTGATACTAGCTGTCTTCATAACATTTCATTCCATCAAAATAATAACAGTTTAGAACTGCATATGACGCCTTAAATATTCACGAAATATTACATCATATTCCATGAACTGACTAATGATTAATTTTTTTAAAAACCCACTTCAATAATTTCTGGTTTTAAAATTGAAATACTAGATTCCTCTTTTTTAATGGGGGGGGGGGATTTTAAAAATACACATCCCGTTTTAGTGCAACACTATACTGCATATCTGTCAATAAATAAATTAGGATTTTTAAAATTTTATTTACTCGGCCACATCGCAAAGATAATAACCTCCCTATTGTTACACCACCTTTTATTACGACTGCAATGTCTGTTATAATCGTCGCTTTTAAACTTTGGTAAAAATGTTCGTAGGGGAAAATGTCAGTCTTTGATGCTTACCATGATTGCAGACGATTAGTTCTCGGTGATAAATACTTAAAGGGGAGCTTTTACTGAACGATGCATGAATATACTAGTATAGTTTTTTTTTTTTAATTATTACACTAAAAACATTGATATACATAACTAAACTGCATAAATAATATTATAGTTTCAATCAATTTGATTATTCTTTAATTATGTTTGCTTTTATAAAATAACTGAGTAAGAAGTAGGTTATTGGTACTGTAGTTAAAAACAATAGCTGACAATAATATAAACTGGATATCAATAGTTGTGAAAAGGAAATAGTAATATCCGTTCTTGTTTGAGAAATATACGGATCCCTTTTTGTTGATGTTTGAAGCTCCATTGCACAGCAAAACACACATCTATATATTGTTGTTTTCTTAAAATTTATTTTATAATATTTTAATTGGGGCTTATGTTTACTACATTTAATTTTACAAATCTTGATTTCATACTCTATAATCCTTGAAAGGACATTCTATTATGGAGTATGAAAGAAATTATGAAAATTTTAACTGAGTTTTATATCCGAGTTAAATATTTTTTATAGAAGTTTATTCTGTTCTGAGTTTTGCATAAAAATTAATCTAAGATTTATTTTACTTTATCTAAAAAAAAACAAAAAAAAACAAGATTTAAGAATCAATTTTAAAATAGAAATCGACGTATTAATTTTAAAAAAAAACTTGTGGATACATGTTTTAAAAGTAAAATGACCTTAACAATTAAAATAAAAAAACCTCAATTAGGTTAGAGTCCAAAAACCGATAAAATAGCAAAAATAAAAGTTGTATCCAGTTATTTACAACAATTAATGTATTACTGGAATATATAAATCAAAAACTACATTTTTTTATATTTATTTGGGCAAGTAATATCACGTGAAGTTTCGTATTTTCTTACTTTAGTATATAGTATTATTTTATTTTTTATTTTAATATAGCCTATATTGATTGTCAAGATTTTTACAATCGAACAATTTTTTTTTTACCAGCTACATATATCAGTTTCTTAAAAAAAGAAAATAAAAAAGATGCTAAAAGTAATTTTAATTTTATAAAGTATAATGTGTTGCCTTGGACTGTTTTATATATAATATAGTTTATTTTTATTACCTTAGAGGTTGTCCTCAGTCCGTATTATAGTTATGGCTACAGCGCTGTTTCGCCGAACACTGTCGGCTTCGTCAGGCCCGCACTAACACATAAACACGTAACACAACACAACACTAACACATATAAAATCAGAGTATGACTCGTCGTACATAAATAATAAAATTGTTTGTGGCCACATTATAAGGTCTTACTTGTCCAGCAGCGAAACAGCGCTGTAGCCATAACTATAATAAGGACTGAGGACAACCTCTAAGGTAATTAACTATGTTAGTAATTTTAAATTTAAGGTATTTCTCCATTAATTTCATCCCACTACTCTACTTTACATAGCTCTCAAGTATTCTCTATAAAAATAATATAATTACTTTCACCAATCGAAAATTTCTTCACTACTTAAAAAATGAAAGTTTAAGGTTTAATTGTGATGTCAAACAATAAGTGAAATAAAAAATCTGCGATAATCCGTTAGTGATATTCGTTTCTAAATTATACAGTTTTTTTCTTCTCTCACGTCTAAAATTACCTAGTAAATTGTATGCATTTACGGTTAATTCAACAGTTCTTAATGTGGAACAATTGTTTAACAATAATTATAAAATTCCAAATACATTGAAATAATAAAAATATAAATAGTTGTAGACAGTAATTTTGCAATATAGTGACGTATAATTCACATGCAATAAAGATACGCCATTTATTGGTTACATTTGTATGTGTGTACGTGCGTGACAATAAAACTTCGCGTGTAATATTTAACCTTGGCTTAGTCCCTAGTGGTCTGCCCTACAGGTTGGCTTGCGTTCCTAGAAGGTAACTGACCGTGTCGTAATAAAAGCTAAATTATCTGCCTCACTTAAGTGCTTAACTACATCTATTTGTATAATGCCTTTGCACGAATATTTTTCACCTTTAAACTAAAAAATTTACATTACATTAATTAAAAAGTAATATTCCTTAAAGATATCAATTCCGATTTTATTGACAATGGTTTTTATAATTATATCTGTGTGTATGAAGTGTCAGAAATATGAATAATTATAAAACATCGTAACTTGATGTTAATAGTAATTACTACTTGGGGTACGCTTCATTTTTACAATCACTCAAGAAGAGTAATTTTTTTAAAAAATATATACCAGCAGTTGATTAATTGATTTTAATGTAAAATCATTTTTATAAATATTTCACCTTATAATATTTGTAATTAAGTCAAATTTATTACATATTTGAAATAATTAAAAATATAATCGCTAATATCTTTTAAAAAATCATGTTGAATTAATATTGTTTCACAAAATGAAAAATTGTTAATTTAGAACTATGTAAAATCAAGATTTGTTTTCAAATTAAAGGTCATTTAAAATTTAGTTTTAGATAGATTTTCTTCAAATCTTATCATGATAAAAACTAATTATTTTAATTGTTCAATGAAGTCGTAAGCGTCTACCTCTTCTAAAATATTAGGATCTAAATGCAAATGTTATTGTAAAACACAAAATTATATTTCACCGAATTTTTTTTATCAATATCAATTTTTTTTTTATTTTAAGCTTATATTTGATCATTTAAAATTACCACACTCCTTCGTAATAAATGAAATTTTATAAAACAAATATATAACAATTTGATAAAATACTTCTAGTAATACTCAACATATATTTTCAATATTTCATGAAAATTAGCAAAAATTTAACATAGCTAGATTAAAAATTATAAACTGTTAAAAGAATATTTGATTCGGGAATACGTGTCTGTTAATGTCTTGGTCAGAGAACAAAATTACTTCTACTTATTTCACGACTTTTCAACAGATTTTAGTAATAAAAGTAAATAATTACGAAAGCTAAACAATAAGAAGTCATACAAACTTTCAACAGCGTCAGACTTAACAACATTTTTTCCATTGTTTCGGAGTAGGGTCTAAACTAACTTTAATGACATTAATTCCCACTGTTCTTAACATCCTGAAACTGAATTTGTAGTTATATATATATATATATATATATATATATATATACTGTATATATATATAATTCAGTTATAGATATATAAACTTCTGAACTATATATATATGTGTATCTTTTTTTTTATTACGACCCAGTTCTTTAGTAACACAAAGGATTATTAAGAAACCATTTATCATTACACTACTACTGTGATTACCAAATAAAACATAAATAATGTGTTGTAATAAAAAACAAAGTAATTCTTCCAAACACTTCCATAGAGCTTAACATAGATTTATTAACTGATATCGGAGGAACTTTTTATAAACATTTCAGTCAATATGTGTTTATATATATATATATATATATATATATATATATATATATATAACACTAAACTGACTGTATCAACAATAAGCCTTCAATATATAAACTCTCATTTGTTATGCGTTTATTACATACATGGATTATTATTGCCACTATGATGTTACATTTGACGTGATAATCTGACTAAAACTCCCCTCTTTATACAAGAGAACAATATTAAGTCATTACACCCTGTTATATGAATCAGATTTCGTAGTATATAATTTTGTCATTAATCCTTATACAGCAATTTAATTCAATATTATATATATTAAATATATTGAAACTCTCTCTCTCTCTCTCTCTCTCTCTCTCTCTCTCTCTCTCTCTCTCTCTCTCTCTCTCTCTCTCTCTCTCTCCTCTCTCTCTCTCTCTCTCTCTCTCTCTCTCTCTCTCTCTCTCTCTCTCTCTCTCTCTCTCTCTCTCTCTCTCTCTCTCTCTCTCTCTCTCTCTCTCTCTCTCTCTCTCTCTCTCTCTCTCTCTCTCTCTCTCTCTCTCTCTCTCTCTCCTCTCTCTCTCTCTCTCTCTCTCTCTCTCTCTCTATATATATATATATATATATATATTATATATATATATATATATATGTAATTCAATCTATAACGTAATGTAAAAAGTCCTTCCACAAATAAATCGTGACAATATATAATTATATATTCTAAATTATTATTTTAACACGTAGAAATATATTTCGTTTAAATATTTGATAAATTTTAATCACATTTATGAACAGCTGATAACAATACAGATTTGGATTATAATAACCTAAACATTTATTAAATACTTTTTTAATGATTATAACACTACCTTTTCAAAATGTGTGTTATTCAAACACAAACTAATTTTATTCCGAAACTAAATTTTCTGTAACCTAGAAATTTTACACAATACAGGTGATTTAATGTTGATGTTGTCTTCCATAATGGTGACTGAATGTAAAGTAATCCTTGTTGTAATAACAACTGGTGTACCTCAATGCCGTTAATTAATTACCAATTTTATTATAATTATTACTCTGGAACAACCGGATATGCTTATGTAAAACTTTGATGTTAACTACCTCCAACAATTCTTTTAAGTTTTCTTTGAAAATGTTTAACAATTTTATGCTAAGTTTTAAAACAGAACTTGAAACAGACAAAAATACAGAGACAAACCTTCATTCTTCATATCGAAAAGTAGAA